>JABCRI010001371.1:0-45815 GCA_015143295.1 Tetracentron sinense
CTTAAAGGACCCTCTTGTGTGTCAGAAAGAAGAGGGATGTCTTAAAAAGTCACGCCACTTTAAGCCAACTTAGACCCAATGATACTTGTCCAAAATGAGGAACTTGTACATACGATAAAAAAATGGGTTCATTCTTTGAATTTTCGAGTCCAAACGCCAGTCAATCACTAAATGACGATAAGGAGTCAATAGTTATGATCGAAACAACAAAATGAGAGGAGGAAAAAACAAGGTTCACGTGTCGAGGAGTAACCTGGGCATTTATCACTTGTGATACAACTAAAGTCACTTGTCAATGAGCTGAAGCCACTAGCGATGACTGAAGCTGGGAGAAGGCCACTCGTCGACGAGTGAAATAACCAAAACTTGTAAACAACGTAACAAAGTGTATTTGGGGAAAATTTCAACCATAACTCTATAAATACCCAAATTTGAGGGGTTAAGGGTTCTAACACTTGAGACATCTTTGAGAGAAAAGGAGAGGGAGCTAGGGTTTCCAAGAGGGCTTTCCATATGAGATTAAGGGAGGAGACCCGGATTTCCGTTTACTTTAGCTTCCCCAAAGCGTGGATCTTCGTCTCAAGCTCGGGATTTCGGTGTCCAAGGCATTCCTACAGAGCTTTGGATATTTTCCTCAAACCATGGATGCACCACTGAAGCTTTGAATCTCACTTCCACAAGGTCTCCAAAGCCTTTCAAGCCTTTTCCCTAAATTTTTTCAAGGGTAGATACATTTACAACTTCCTTGGTATAATCCATTAAATGCATTGTTGTATTGTATCCCTTTTGTAAAGTAAGATGTTAAACCATGTTTTGGGACGAATTAAGGTGTATAGCTTAGTAATGTGCCATCTAATGAAAATGAGATGAAGAAAAATCAATGTGTCTAGGGTCTTGTTTTATATTATTAAGCTGTTGAATTATGTGTTTGAAGACAAAAGTAGGGATATAGCCTAAGGCATATAACCTATATGTGTATACAATTGAAAAGCAAGAAAATGAAATTGAGGTTTAGGGCCTAATTATGTGTAGCCACTTGTACTAGCTCTCTTGTTAGGGTTTTATTCTATGGAAAAACAGATTTTAAGTATGTGTTGTGGCGTATAGAATGTAAATAGAGTATCATCTACATGTTATGATGTTCAAGTATGAGGGCATAATTGATGTCTGGGTAATAGAAGGACAACGGGCGCACAGGACCGTGCTCGAGCTTCAAATCAATGTCCCAAGAAGCAAGGACAGTCCGGCCCGCATGACTCTACCTCTCGTATTACACCACCATAGGTTGTTCCTGGAATTATTGAGGTTTGCCCGGAAGTGAGCAATTACATCATGTCGAGTGCTACACCGTACTGTACATAAGGTATCATCTACCTTTTATGAGTTCAAGTATTGAGTTATTGAGCATGGTGTTTAATTAAATATAGGTAGATATTCTTGTCACTGGTTAATAAGGTCATCATTCAAAGAAAATCATGAAAAGAACAAGCGATAGAGGGATGAGTTTTGAATAAAGAGAGTGTAATACGGCCCTTCTAGCATGAGTTGCTGAGGTTCTGTAGGTAAGTAAGAGATTTACAGGGGTAATGGGTTTTGGATGGAAAGAGCTGAGCCACACTCTACCAATAGCTTGTGCAAATGGAATGAAATGGGGAATAAAGACCTTGTTCTTTGTAAATCAATTGTTGGATAGGTTACTAAAGTGGAGTTGTATTAAGTATTGAATCGTTAAAGTATGTTGTGCATGAAATGAGGCTAAGCAACCAATGGGACATGTATGGTCCATTTGATGATGAATGGAATTCCATGCATATGTCTCCATGTTTTAAATACTTTCTAAGATTACTATGATGTCACAATTCTCCATGTGCTCACAGGCACATGCCCATTGATATGGGTGTATATCAAGATGTATCATTAGACTTTAAGTAAAAGGATCATAAGAAAAGAGTTATAAAAAAGAGAAATAAAGTTGTAAGAAAAAAAAAATTATAAGAAAGGAAAGGCAAGCTCACAGAAAAGAGAAGTAAAGAAATGGTAAAGCATGAAAGGAGGTTAGGTACTATGCAAGCGGGATGGAAACAGAACCACCGATAGTAGTTCCCCCCCCCCCAAAGAAAAAAGGGTAAAGTATGACGAAGCGACATTGAGTATATCTATGACCAGTTATGGGTATTAGTGTCTAATCTCCAATTTTAAAAAACGAATTAAGGCATGAAAGGATACTAGGTTGTACTATGACCAGGTACATGCACTACGATCTATTTATCATAAGTATGAATGGGATGTTAGGTTACTATAGCAGGTACGGCACTAACATTTGTTTCCATAATAAGTATTAAGGCATACTGGTCTACATGACTAGGTATGGGTACTAGTATATGGTGAAAGTATGCCTCTTTTTAATCTTAGAGAAACAGTTGTGGGGGAGCAGAAAATCGATCTCAAGCATTTTGACGAAGATCTAATGGACTTTTATTCAATGAGAGTAAATCACAATCCCCTTGCGATCTTCTTTTGAAAAAAATTTTTTAAATACATTCAACGATAGAAAGCTGGTAGCACGAGACAAAACTCACCAAAGTGACAATTCTTCTATTCTCAATCCACACAGAACCTCTTTCTTTTAAAGCTTTTCTAATGGAAAACTAAGGGCCTCTTCCAAATATTCAGCTCTAGATCTTGAATAAAATAGCCAATCTTTATAACCAAGAACTTGATTTTCCTTTTCTTGATTGTCAAAAACTAGATAAATCAATAGAAGAAAGAAAAGGGGGGAAGGGAGTGAGGCAACATCTAGAGAGAGAAGGCTGGGGCGTGGAGGTTTGAGGAGAGGGAGAGAGATCCAAAATCTGGAAATTTCTTGTGTCCAACAATTTGTGGACGTTCACCCTGATCGATATAGAGATCCATCTTGGATCTCATCTTATCCTAATCCTATTAGGAACTCAAATTGTTTACTTTCTTGATATCTCATAATGACTTAGGATTAATCAAAAATAGAAAGTAATCTTATCTATTAGGTCCAACTATATTTAATCCTTTACCTAATCCAATTAAGATTCATGAGTTAGGGACGAGGAAGACTAATAGAATCCTGTCAACAAGGAATTTTTTAATTAGTAACTAACTCTGAAATCTAACTAACTAACCTATCCCAATTAGGATATAGTTATAGAAAAGTATAATAATAACAATGTATTATTCCTCCGCTCTTGGATGTGAGCGTCCCACCCTAGGTGGGGTCCTACACCACAACGCCCTTAAGGGTTCTTAACCCTTTTGTGGTTTCAACTTCAATTATTTTTTAAAAATATCCCCAATGGGGTCCTACCCCAATCAATGTGATTCCATCTTTTAGAGCTTCACTTATACCATGTAGTAAATTACTTAGAGAAATTAATTATTTAATTATAAATAAAATTAAATACTTTTACGAAAGTCTTTTGAGTGTAGGATCTAAAGGAATTCTCCTATTTCCGGTTGTGGGACCAAGTACTAACCTTTGGTTAAAGCATTGTTGAGCTACAAAAACCGCCTTTCCTGAACACTCCATTAGGATTATAAAATTTGATCTATATCTCTGGACTTCCACCAATCACAATTAATGTCCATTATACAATGTGATTACCCTCCAGAAAATAAAGAAGAATTACTTGCAGGTATTTTCTATCTCAAGATTGATGTTACAGATGTGTCCCTCCACTTCCAATATGTTATAAGCTACTGGACAAATCTAATACTGTCTTTAATCCCTGACTTATATTGAGAACCCATTCTCTTGATACTTTTAGTCAAACTTGGACTTTCAAACATTTTAGAAATTATTTAAAAAGAAATAATAATTTAATATCCATTTCTTTTATATAGAAAAAATAAAGTATTCGATGATATTTTGTAAAATTTGTTTAAAAACCATGTTCATCGATAAAAGAATACAGCGCCAGGTTTTTCCAGTCTGGTTTTGACAAGTATCAACTCAATATTATGACTTGTAGAGTAGTGGAATCCTTATTGAGCGTACACACACTTCTTCTAATATAGCGTACATAATCCATGAGCCCGTATTTAGTCCGGTGTCGTCGGGTGTGTTGAATATTGACAATTGGCTACATCAAAAGTATATAGCAGGCAAATATTGAGAGAAGATATCGACCTCTCAAGTAAGGACAATCTGTCAAATGAACTACTTTAAATATAAAGACAATATATTTCTAATGATATACACTGAGCGATCCTATTGCAATATAAGAACTTCTTACTTATATCCACATCTTAGTCAAGAGTCCCTTCTCTCAGTGATTGAGATTCATCACTCCATCATATGGAACTAACAATGTGTAAGTTATTAGGAATACATTGTCCAAATGTATCATGATTAACTCAGAACAATTTTAGGTCTACAAGGAACCGGAAAAAAAACCATATCTCCTTAGCAATCAGTTATCAACTAATTGGATAGTTTTCCTACCAATGTTACCTAAGGGACAAGTAGTCTCATCCAATGAGATACTTTTGATATATTACCCAATGTAGAAGACAATGTGTGAATGTAAAATATGGATTTATTGATTAAAATAGATAAATACAATTCCGGAATGGCTTTAGTGGGATATATGTCTAACATCTGTCTCAAAGTAAATAAAGAATATGAAAGGATATGGAGGGACTAGTGTAAACTAGGGACCAGGTACGGACACTAGTATAGGTTTCAAAGATAAGTAAGGAAAGGATGTTAGTGTACTATGACCAAGTACACACTAACATCTGTTTCCAAATAAATATGAGAGGATACTAGTGATATACTATGACCAGGTATGGGTACTAGTATCTGTCCCAAGTAAATAAAGAACATGAAAAGAATCTAGTGTACTATGACCAGGTACGGGCACTATAATTTGTTTCCAAGATAAGTAAGAAATGATATTTAGTGTACTATGGTACATGCACGATCTTTGTTTCCATGAAAGGAAGTTCATAAGGAAACTCATAAGAAGTTAACAAAAATAGAGGAGAATGCTAGTATACTATGACCAAGTATGAGTACTAGCATCTGTCTCAAAGTAAGTACAAGATAAATGAAAAGAATGATCTCATAAGAATCTCATAAGCTAAGAATATCATAAGATGCCTAAGGAACTCACAATACTTAGATAATGCATAAGGAATCACAAGACTTATATGAAGCATAAGGAACTCACAAGACTCATAAGATATTCGAAATACGTTTTGTTAAATTATGAACTTAAATATGATTTTCGAGATTATGCATCTATTATCTTATCTTAACTTCCGCACTCTGATTTTGTATATGTTATAGTTGACTGTATCCTGTATGACTATTAATATATTGTAACATGGTAAGTTAGGAGATATATATGCTGAGTGTTCAATACTTAGTCGAACTGTTATTTCGGTAGGTTCGAGGTTGGACTGTTGTGTTCCGGCCGGAGCCATGGGGTCAAGGAGGTCATGGAGAGTAGGTGAGCTTGCTTGTATATCATCAAGGTGTTAGGGTCTTGACATGTGGGCTTATGGTTGAGAGTGAGAGAGACTTGTATTTTGGGATTTTGTTTTAAGGATTTAATTATAGGCTTGAGTTGGCAACTCAAGTGCTGGATCTTGTGTACCGGTCGTAGTCTCTATTCAGTCTTTGTCTATGTTAACTCTTGGAAGAAATTTTATATATAGAAGAAAATTTTAGGTTCACTATTTGATATGCCTTAGATACCCTTTTCAGGATGGTTTTAAAGTATAAGTCACGATGCCAAAGTCTCATTTCTCTTAGGTGGGAGTTTGGGTCACGACAGATTGGTATCAGAGCCTAGGTATTAGGTTCTCTAGGGTCATTTAGAGTTTGATACCACGATTAAACCAAGACATTAGATCATCTAAGGAGTCGTATTCCAAGTGTAGACTAACAAGTTAGTCTTACTCAAAACCGATTAAAATCTCAACCGAACTTAGGGTCTCACACTAGAAAAACCTCAATTGTATGTTAATGCTAATTCATGTGTATAACTATGTGTATTATATTATCATATGCTAAATAAGCTATGATGAGGTTATGATGATATATATGTTTCTGAGTTAGACTCATGGTTTACTGTTGTTCTCAGGATTCACATCATGAGACGCGGCAAACGGGGTTGTGGATATCACACTAAGAGTAATGGAGGTGATGCTCCTTCAGGGGATGAGCAACTCGACCTCACGCAGGTCTTGGGATCTATAGCTGAGACCTTGGTTATGCTTGTAGCAAGGCAGCTTGTCACTCCTCCTCCTGTTGCAGCACTCGTACCTACTCCTCCAAACATAGCACATGTAGGATAGAGGAATTTCAGAGGATGAGGCCTCCAGTATTCTATGGTGGCATTGACCCATTGGTTGCAGAAGCATGGGTTAGGCAGCTGGAGAAGTTGTTCTCTATCTTAATACCTATGAAGACAGAAAAAGTTACATGGTCGCCTTTATGATGAAAGGTGAGGCAGATCACTGGTGGAGATCTGCCATCAAAATGATGGGACTTGACTCGAGCAGGTCAAGAATGGACTTGGGAAGAGTTTCTCGATGTTTTCTACAAGAAATACTTCCCAGTAGGAGTTAGAGAAAACAAAGAAGTGGAGTTCATTACCTTAGAACAGGGGAAAAATAACAGTGGCCGAGTACAAGGCCAAGTTCTCTGAAATGACGAGGTTTCGCTCCAGACCTATAGCGACAGAGGCAATGAAGGCCAGGAAATTCAAGAGGGAGATTGAAAGCTTATATCAGAGACAGGGTCTCTATTTTCAGGCATTAGACCTACACAGAGGTTGTGGATAAGGCCCAGTTGGCATAAATGAATTCGGAGAAATTCTTCAAGAGGAGAGAAATGATGAGAGGCCAGTCCAGTCGCTTAGCACAGCCGGAGGAAGAGGGCCAGAATGGCTTTATGCCAGTTCTCTGGACATACGCAGGTGGTAGAATCCTCCTATTGACCTCAGGCTCCTTGCCCTACTACTATGCTGGTCATTCGACATGAGCGGCCCGCATCGTCTACAATCTACGTCTGAGTTATGCAGCTACTGTAGGAGAAAAAACTTTGCTGGGGATTGCCGAACGCTCATAGATGCATGTTACTAGTTGCGGTGACTAGGGCCATCGGGTTAGAGATTGTCCGCGGTTGTCGGCTGCAGTCCCAAACCCTGGGGAGCAGACTTCCAGTGCGATTGCCCACACAGCAGAGTCTTTTCAAGCTTCGAGGCCCCAAGAAGCCCACATAGTGGCCTCGCCAGGCGAACCAGGGTAGAACCTTCGCCATATCAAGATAGGATGCTCAGTGTAAAGCGTAAATTTCGCTATGTGTCAAATTGCCTCCATTGTTGTATGGAGCTTATTATTTTGTGGTGAGAGGACTATTCTTCCAATCTCAATAAACCCAGACTGTTAATTAAAATCCCGATTTGGGAAAGAACCTCTGAGTAAGAAGAAGAATTAAAGAATAACAAATTTGAATAAAGTATTTGTATTTATTCAAAGGAGTTGCCCAGATCGCATGTAGCGTTACAGGATACCTCATAGAGGGTCTTTGTATCCAAAAGAAAAAAAAAGAAAGATAGGTGGCCATATTGGGGGGTTCACCTGATATTTTCCATTGATGAGAGATCCTTCTTCTTCCTCTTTAGTAGCTCATTTTCTTTCTCTTCTTCGGGGTCTTCTTCCTGTTTTTCGTCTTTTGCTTCATGGGAGTTTTCTTGTGGAGGAAACTCATTTTTTATATCTATTGGAGAGTCATTTTGGACTCCCTTTTGATTTCCTCCTTTGTGGAGGTCAAAAAGATTCTCTCATTTAAGAGAGAATCATCTATCCTTTGACATTTGGTTTCCTTTATCTTGGGGGAAACCTGGTACGTATGGGAGTCCACTTTTTTTGAAGGACTTCAAATTGATTTTCCCTTTTTGGGGAATCCTGAGAGGATAGGTTTCCCCTTCAAAAGAGGGAAGAGTCTTATCTTCCCAGAAAAGGGGAGAGATTAATCTCCCTTTCGAATGGGGTGCCATATGGCACTCTATTATTAGAAGAAAAGAGGGGATCTCTATCTTGGGATCCCCCAAAGTTGGCAGAGAGTCTTTTTTTATCAGGGATTCTTTGCCACTTGGCAGTCAGTATTTGACTGCTAGCTGGAAAGGACTGACCTTAGTCAGTCCGCAAGTTAAAGGGGTGAGACCATAGGTCTCACCTGTGGCCTGGGTCAGGTCCAAAGCCTATTTGGGTTATGGACCAAGGTCTGACCTTAGTTAGTCCGCAGACCAACACAGGGTGGGACTGAATTTCATTTATATAAATATTAGTTTAAAATTATGAGAAAATTATGAGATCTCTACCTGATTATGAGAAAAATTATGAGAAAATTCCCCTAGACCAAAACAATCTAGGGAAAGAATTCCAGAGTCCAAAATTATGAGAAAAATTTTGAGATCTCTACCTGAGAGATTTCGATCGAAGGTTACCGCCATCGAGGAGAGCAAAAATGTTGATGCTCTCAAACTTGAAGAGTTGGTTGGTTTTCTCCAAACCTATGAGTTAAATCTGAATCTATCTAAGAAACCAAAATCAATTGCTTTGAAGTCCATCAAGGAATCCATAGATGGTTCAGATAGTGACTCTAAGGATGAAGAAGAAGAGTTGGCTTTGTTTGCTAAGAAATTCAGAAAATTTTTGAAATTGAATAAGAGATTTAATTCGAAAGAACAAAAATCTTTTGAAAAGCCCAAGTCCAAGCACTTTGAAAACAAAAAACATTTTAAAAGTGTGGACAAGAAATCCCAAGGTGTTCAATGCTATGAATGCCAAGGCTACGACCATATTGCCGCTGAATGCTCCAATAAGAAAAGATTTAAGGGCAAGGCAAGGGATGACAGTGAATCTGAATCTGAGGAATCAGATAGTTCTTCTTATAAGGAGACTAGGGGTGATGTGGCCTTCACTGCATCCTTATCTGGGATTGAGGAATCTTCTTCAAATGCTGTGAGTAACCAACACTGTAGGGATGGTGAGGCAGCCTATGATGAACTATTTCAGGAATGCCTAAAGCTGAAAAAGTTTCAGTTTTCCATGTCCAAAAAGATCAATCTATTGAAATGGAAAAAGATGCCTTAGATCAAGTGGCTTCGGGGTTGAGAGCTCTTGTGTCACAGCTTGAGGAAGAGAAGGCTTCCCTCCTGGCCAAGACTCAGCTTCTTGAATCTAAATTACATGTCTGTCTTGATGAAAAGACAAAATTTGAAATCAAGTTGGTTGATCTTGAGCAAAATCAGAGGTGTGGAGATGAGAAGGAAACTCCATCCACCTCAAACACTGAGCCTGGTGCTAAAAGGCACCCTCCTGCTAAAGGGAAAGACTCTTCTACTCAGAAATTCATTCCTACATGTCATAAATGTGGAGTGAAGGGTAATATTAAGCCTCGATGTCCTAAACTTTGAAGAATGCCCAATCATGATTTTGAGAACCACAACAACTTTAATGGGAATCTTCAAAGCAGAGTTGAAGTCCTAGTGAAGAAGTCTAGGAGTTTGTGCGAAGATGTGATGAAGATGGCTCATAACTCTAGACAGTGGCATGGTCATGACACTCCTCATGCTAGATATAGAGGAGGTAACAGGGAGAACCATAATGCCCGCCATAATTCTAGGACTCAATCCTGGAAAAGGAGGAACAGGAGGAAGAGGCAAAAGGTCATACTTACCTCAACTGAAACGGTTAGAGACCATAGGGTCAATCAAACTTCTAAAACCGTTTGGGTGAGAAAGGAAGACCTGAAGGGCTTCACTTAGCCCGTGCCTGTCATAGCCTAGGGTGTGCTGTTAGTGTTTATTGTGTCCTAGTGCTATTTGTGTATACTAGTAGTCTTTGTTTTTACTAGTGTTTATTTGCTTTGGTATGTTTTTCTATTTTCTTTATTTTGAAAAATCCAAAAACATTGAAAAACCATAAAATCCAAAAAGATTTTTTTCATGTTGCCCTTATTTGACTTGCATAATCTACATTCCTTATGTGATCTTTATTTCTATACTTGTCCAGGGTTGAACATGAGCTTGTTGCTGATTGAGGATATGTCACTTTCATAGTCTCTTGGCTAGGCTGAAAATTAGACCGATTTTATCTTGAGCAGTTAAAGACTTATTCGTATGTATATGCTTCACAAATTTCACATGCACTTTGACTGATTCTATTGAGAGGTCTATTTTCCAATCTGTAGGTGTATGGCTTATCCCAATAGTGTGACCTTGGATGACCAATCTAGAATGACCATTTTGTTAGTCATCCCCATTTTGTGTATCTTCCATGAGCTAAAATTGTTGCAATGAAAAGGGCTACCTACTGGGATAGTGTGAAAGTCACTATTGGATGCAAACAGTATGAAATGGCTACCTAGGCGGACAATAGGTATTTATCTGGGTCATTAGAGTGAAAGCCCTTGCTGCTAATAACCAGGACTACCTACCCGGATAGTGTGAAAGCCATCATTGAATGAAAAGATATGATCAGATAAAGATCATCAAAAGAAATCTTATAATCTTTGGAGGTATTTGACCAAAAATAAAAGAATGATATTGAGTCAAATAAAATGGAAAAAGGAACACTAAAATGCAAAAAATCAGCATATCGGGATCTAACTAGGTTTGAATTCTATGATGTATATCTTTGGAAGTCCCCTTAGTGGTTTATGTCATATCCTTGGAAATGGAAAGAAACCTTGATTTAGTATTTTGTCAGACAACCACTACACACATATTGCTTCAGTTTTGAACTGTTCACTAAATGTATCTAAGTGAATTGGCTATGCTTTAGCATTCCATGAGATTTAGTTAGATGGGTATCCTCAGTCGGACTAACTAATCATGTTCTTCATTGGATTTGTAATTTTAAATTACTACTGCTTGGAATGCTTCTGATGCATGTCTGTGTGACACATGATATTTTTTGTAATATTTTGTGTGTGTGTGTGTGTGTGTTTTTTTGTTTGGTATGAGCCCTTCTAGCATAGGTGCCCTGACTTTGGTGGTATCCTTGATCTTAGGGGGAGAAGATCAAGTTGAGTTGTTGAGGGGGAGTTCTGTGCCTGAGTTGTTGAGAGGGAGTTCTGTGCTTGAGTTGTTGAGGGGGAGTTTGTGCTTTATATTTCTATCTCGTTCCCCGGTTTTTAGTCCCTCATTGTATGTTTTGATTGGTTGTACTGTGGTTGCCTTGATATTTCATTTTTGTTAAATTGGTATATTTTTATTGAATATTGGCTTTCTGCCTTCCTTTGGCCCCAAAAAGGGGGAAAATGTTAGGGTAGTATTTCCCTCGTTCAGTACATTCCTTGCTTCACCTGTGATTACTTATTTTCATATTCCACACATGCTTCACTGGGTATTTTGTTTCTGAGCATGTGCATGTGCAAAGTTGCAGCAGACTGATTTTTCTTAGCAAGAGCTTAAGTGTCTTAAATTAAGATGATTTTTCGATTGATGTCATGTAAGAGTGTTGGAGTCATGTAATGTCCTAATTCATTCCCTCGTTCAGTACATTCCTTGCTTCACCTGTGATTACTTATTTTCATATTCCACACATGCTTCACTGGGTATTTTTTTTTTGAGCATGTGCAGGTGCAAGGTTGCAGCAGACTGATTTTTCTTAGCAAGAGCTTAAGTGTCTTAAATTAAGATGATTTTTTGATTGATGTCATGTAAGAGTGTTGGAGTCATGTAATGTCCTAATTCACCGTTTTGATGTGTTTGGGTGAGTTTGTGTCAAGTCATGTACTTCAGTTTGGTTTTACCACGGAATTGTTAAAGGGGGAGATTGTAAAGTCCATGCTTTTGTATTGGCATATTATGGTGTCAAAACAAGTGAGTCTAGGTGTCTAGGATTGGTTCTTGTGTCATTATTGTCAAGCATCCACCACAAGTGAAGTTGAAGCGCGTTGAAGAATCGCTTGATCCACTCGGATGATCATTTCCTTCATAGGATGGTAAGTGACCTAGATATCATATGACCATAGGTGGGATTTGACCTAGAATAATCCTAACATGATGCCTGAGGTGGTAAAAGTGTCCTAGTCTAATCATACAGACTCTAGGTGATGAGATAAGTAGTACAAAACAAGTTAATAATGCTGAAATTTTTTCAAAAAACCAAAGTTGCTTTTTTGCATATATCTCCCAAATCGTAGATTATATTTTGCTCTATAATATGTCAAATCGACCGTATCGAAAACAACTACAACTTTCATGAAGGGACCAAGATCTGAAAACGAAGTTTTAAACCCTAGGTGATGAGATAAACAGTGCAAAACTAGTTTTAAAATCTGAAATTTTTTCAAAAAACTAAGTTTGCTTGTTTTAGGCATATCTCACAAACCGTAGTCAGATTTTGCTCTATAATATGTCAAATCGACCGTGTCAAAAAGAGATACAACTTTTGTGAAGAGACCGAGAGCTGAAAATGATGTTTTAAAATTGTTTTTAGCCTCAGGGTCGACCCTGGGCGTTTTGGGTCGACCCTGAAGTGGCGAAATTTAGTATGGGGTTTTGTGGCAGCAACTTGGAATTTTGAGGGTCGACCCAAAGGGACCTTTTGGTCGACCGAAGAGGTATTTTTGGTCGACCAATGGATCCCCATGGGTCGACCCTGATATGGGGGTTTTGCTAAAACGATTCCATGGTTCCTTCTTTGGTTTCTAACCTATTTTAGCAACTTCTAAACACCGTTTTTGATTCCCTTTATATATAGAACCCTTTCATTTCGTGGAGAACAACTTAGGAGGGGTGTGGAGAGGGTTTTTAAGTTCCTCCAGAGGTTATAAAACCTATGGAAATTGGTGCTCTCCTCCCCTTTTGTTAATGCCTTTAAACCTAGAGTTTGCAAGCCTAAAGCTACAATTTTGCTTGTTTGGAGTTGTCCTTTGATGGAGTCCATCTAGGTATTGATTTATATCAAACAATCAACCCGTTCTGGATAGAACACCTTGGCCGGAGTATTCCAGAGCCTTTCCAAAGGAGATCGATCCGAGAAGGATCGTGGTAGAGTGATTTGGTCGGTGGAATCCGAAGCCGTCATTGACGGAGATTGATCAGAAGATCATGGATTGTTTTAGAGACGCAAAGAGAAGTACAAGCGGCTACGGTTGATCACGGGACTTGAGAGTATGTGGTGACTTTTCGATGCGTGGAGGACTAAGAATTGAAGGATCGTGGTGTCGAGTCCGATGGAGTCAAGTTCGAGTCTTGTAAGTTCTTGTTTACTTTGTCTTAGTGGATTCTCATGGTTGGACTAGGTCCCGTGGTTTTTCCCGGAAGGGTTTCCACGTAAAAATCCTTGTGTTATGATTTGCTTGGTTTCCTTATTCCGCACTTGATTATCATCTTTCTTTGAGTTAAATAACTTAATTTAAAAATATCAAAAATGGTAGACAGACTATTAGGGAAACCTAACCAACCCCTCGAACTTGTAGATTCTCAACTCAAACATTGAATTGAGGTTCACCGAATTAAGAATTTTCAGTTAGAAATCAATTATCATTTATTTTTATTGAATTAACTAAGCTTGTGTTTAAAAAGGGTAATTTAGACATTTTAAAATGTTTAAATGGTGACATCATCAAAGTCCATCCATAAAGTATCAGTAAACTTAAGGGAAGGGGGTATTTGTTACAGACAACCAAAGTTGAGGGGAGGGCAGTGTAATTTCAGAAACTAGAGGGGAGGTTTCTGAAATTTCACCAAACCTCAAGGGAGGTGAGAGTAGTTTACCCTATATATAGTTGTAAAGATTTTAGGCCGGGCCGGGCTCAAGCTTTAGGGATCCAAGTCCTAGGCCAACCCTAACCCTAGATCCTATAATATGCGTAATGGGCATAATTATAAAATTTATAATACAGAAATATACCAGGCCAGGCCCGTTCTTTCGGAAGTGAAGTCTTAGTCCAATTCACATTAACATTGGCCAAATTTGTCTCCGTATCAAGTCCCGTTGGTAGTGTGTGCAATGCACTACTCGTAAGACCCACAATCAAGTACTGAGAGGGTGCTATTGAAATCTCCACCGGTTCCTGACCTAGAAAAGATAGTAACCTTACAAACCTGGGTTGCGGCCTAACTGTATCAATTTGACCCCAAAAAAAAAAAAAAAATTCTGAACCCAGCCTTAGCCTTAGGGCCTAAAAAATGGGTAATGGCCCGGCCCATTAACACAATCACGCCATGAAGCAGGGAGAAAATCGTCATTCACTTGAACGAAATAATTCAAGGTTGATGCGAAATTATGAGACCTCACTCCTCAGCCGCCAAGATTTCGCGGTACTAGAAGAGTTCAAAATTTCACTGACATACAAAAAATGCTTAAAAATGTCCAAGTCCAATTTCAAACACCAACACTCCACATTTCTTTGTCGATTTGCGGATCACACCTCTCCAGATCTTCAATGGCAGACAAGCAGAGACGAAGAAGAAGAACCAGAATTTTGTTTTAGCAGACACCCTCTTCAGCTACATCTCAATTTCAGGTACCCCGTCTCTTCCAGTTTCAACATTCTTGGTTTCAGATTCCTCTCCTTTTCAATATAAAATCCAGTAGTTTTGGGAGTTTGTTGCTGATAATCTCTATCTTCTCTATCTCTTCATGTGTTCGGTTCTTGGGTATCCATTATCTTGGGTTTTCACCTGTAAATTGGAAAAGAAAACGAAAAATTTGGGCTAATTGGGCGATTTTAGCACTATAATGTTTCCCATTTTTTTTTTCTGCAAAAACATTTCAATCTTTTTGAAATTAGGATACCCAATTGAAAAATTATGGTGAGGGAACAGAGCGTTGAATCCTTCTACAAACGAATTCGCGAGGCAGCTTCTGCATCATCTTCCTCTCCCTTGCTGATATTCCCGTCTACTTCAGATGTCGACTCTCTTTGTGCTCTAAAGATCATATTTCATGTCCTGGAATCTGATTCTCTTCGATATGCTTGTTATCCAGTCTCCTCTTTCAAGGAAATCGACAAATATACTGGTTCTAATCTCTGTGCTTCTTCGGATCAGCCCATCTCTATCCTCCTCATAAATTGGGGTTGCCACCGGGATCTCCGACAGGTTCTGAATCTAGGCCCAGCTGCTCGTGTTTTCGTAGTGGACAGTCATCGCCCAATTCATCTCCACAATCTCAGTGATCAGAATGATAGGGTGATTGTTCTTTACACTCGCGATGACGAACACCAGGCTGATTTAGCCTATGATTTTGATGTCTCCGCTATGGCAAATGCATCAGATTTGAACAGTGATGATGAGATTGAGGATAATTGGGATAGTGAAGATGATAGTGGGAGTGAAAGTGAGGAAGATGTTGGTGGATCTCGGAAGAGGAGAAGGGCTTCTGAAGAAACGGATGCCGACCCAGTGAAGCTTTTCAGGAAGCTGAAAAAGGAGTATTACCAATTGGGTACTTTCCATGGAAAGCCTTCTGGATGTTTGATGTTTGATCTGTCCCATTCTCTGAGAAAGAACACAAATGAGTTACTTTGGTTAGCTTGTGTATCTCTAACTGATCAGTTTGTCCATGAGAGATTAACCAATGAGAGATACCAAGCAGGGGTGATGGAACTAGAACAGCATATCAACAGCTCGGGGAATTTGGATGCGATCACTTCCGTGACTCTCAAAGATGGGACAAAAATCCGTGCCCCAGATGCCTCAAGAATAGCATATGAAGATGAACCAAGGCTGATGCTATTACAAGAGTGGAATTTGTTCGATTCAATGCTGTGTTCTTCGTATATTGCCACCAAATTGAAAACTTGGAGCGACAATGGGTTGAAGAAACTTAAGCTTCTTCTGGCCCGAATGGGATTTTCCCTTGTTGACTGCCAACAGAAATTCCAGTACATGAACCTTGAAGTAAAACAGAAGATGAAAGATGAGTTTGAACGATTTCTACCCGAATATGGCCTCACAGAATTATACTACCGTAGCTTCTTGCGGTTACATGGATATAGCTCGAAGGTCTCTGCAGCTGATGTGGTATATGGGGTTACTGCACTGCTCGAGTCATTCGTAAAATCTGATGGCTCCTGTGCTTCTGAACAATTTGGGGTGGCCTATGATGCTTTATCCTTGAGCAATCTTGATAAGTTACAAAGGGGAATGCAAAATGCGATAAAGATTCAAAGGGCGATACTTAGACAAGGAAGCGCAGCTATAACGAAAAGTGGGTCTATAAGAAGTGGGAGGAAATTCAGGTGGGTGAAGCTTGAAGATTCTGTCGACACAAAGCTGTTGGGGTACCCTCAAGCTCTAACCAAATTCTGTTATTTCTTGATGGATGCATTGCGCGAGAAGGGAGCAAAGGCAAAGCCTTTGATCTGTGCTTGCTTAGCACAAGAACTGAACAAAGTTTTGATTGTTGGGGTGTGCGGGAAGCCGCGGCTTGGGGCAGTTCAAGGAAATGCATTTGGGCTTGCATTTAGAGCTGCAGCTGAAGAGATGGGAGTGGAGTTCTTCCATGAGCTGTTTGAGTCTTCTTGGATAATTTTAGATGTAGTTGCTGTTAATTCTTTCATGATCAGGATAACTGAGAAGCTCTAATGTAGATCTTTATCCAAACTGTAACTGTTTGCAGCAATTTAATTAAGTTTCAAATTCTGTCTAATCCGGTGGTCTCTTTCTCTCTCAATCAATCTACCTCTATATATCTAGTTCTCTTGCAACTTTATAAAATCATATTCAGCAATGTACCTCGAGGCAAATCAAATGGTGCATAGCTAAGATGACTTTCCCTCTCCTGGACATGAAGCATATGTTTTGAATTAAGTAACTTTTCAACAATGTATTATGTATCAAGAAAAATTAGGAACATTCAATAAACAAACATGCAATTATCATGCAAAAGAAACTAAACTAAACTAAATTAAGTATGCAGAAAAGGAGAAAAATGGGTTTTTAGTTGTTGGGGTTGCACTTATGAAGGTTGTTTAAGTCTTGTGAGATGAGAATTAGATCAATTGTGCAGTTCAAAAGCATGTAAGCAAGCACACAAGCATATAAGCAAGCAAAGATGAAAATTATAAGGTTAATATTTTTATTTTTGTATTTTTAAAGTTCTGATTATTATTATTATTATTATTTTTTTATATTTTATGATTTTTTTCTAAAGATTTTTAAAACGGTGGTAAGCAGTTTAGGTTCATGCGGTATGAAGCATAGATTATCATGCAAACAAACATGTAATTACTCCATTAGCCCCTTAAATAATTGAATAAAATAGAACAGAAAAATGGGAAGGAATGGGCAAGTTGAATTTCCCATAGCAGTCCCCATAAGGGTTAAAAGAATTTGTGTGTGTGCGCGTGAGTGTGTGTAGTCTTCCTTCTAATGCCTGTAGCTTCACCTTGTGGTGTTATCTTTAACCAAACAAAAAAAGAAAGCCCCATAAATGACCCAGGCTTAGCGCCTCCCCAAGCCTGAAAAGCATGGGTTAGAGACTTGCAATAGGATGGGATTTGGGGCAACAATTTCCTTAAACAATCTCGGAGAAGATACATTTACACCCCCGAGATTTGATGAAAATACACATAGACCCCCTTAGGTTTTAGAAAATATATTAGGTACCCTCATTTTTCAAAATATTAACACTTACACCCCTTCCAGTAGTAGATTGTTAGTCAACTAATGGAATGATGATGTCATGGAATAAAATGGTAAGAACTATCAAAAATACCCTCTCTAAAGTTGTCATTTTCCATTTTTCTCATATATCATAAGAAATTGTCCTTTTATTTTAAATGAAATCAAATCCTCTATGATGACCACGTGTCCTTTTTGACACCCCTTGTGGTGGCCACATGTCCTTTTTGACACCCCTTAAGGTGGTCACGTTTTTGACACCCCTTGAGGTGACCACGTGTCCTTGGCACCCCTTGAGGTAGCCATGTGTCCTTTTTGACACCCCTTAAATGGGGTTAGATTCAACCACCCCTATGGTTCACCCTAGGGGTGGCCACGTGTCCTTTTTGACACCCCTTGAAGTAGCCTAGCCACGTGTCCCTTTTGATACCCCTTAACTGTGGTTAAGATTCACCCACCCCAAGGGTTCACTCACCCATCCTTGGTTTTTTTTTCTTTAATATTAATTCTATTTTTAAATATTAATTCTATTTTTTTATTTAAAAACTGTTTCTAAGGCTTTTTTAATATTAAAATATTTTTAAAAAGAATTAATATTAAAAAAAAAAAACCAAGGATTGACGGGTGAACCCTTGAGGTGGCCATGTGTCCTTTTTGACACCCATTGAGGTAGCCACGTGTCCTTTTTGACACCCCTTAAATGGGGTTAGATTCACCCACCCTAGGGTTCAACCGCCCATCCTTGGTGTTTTTTTTTTCTAAATATTAATTATTTAAAAAAAATATTTTACTATTAAAAAAGTCTTAAAAACAATTATTAAATTTTAAAAAAAGAATTAATATTTATAGATTCACCCACCCTAGGGTTCAACCGCCCATCCTTGGTTTTTTTTTCTAAATATTAATTATTTTTAAAAAATATTTTACTATTAAAAAAGTCTTAAAAACAATTATTAAAATTTTAAAAGAGAATTAATATTTACAAAAAAAAACTAAGGATGGGCAGGTGAACCACAGGGGTGGGTGAATTTAACCCCATTTAAGGGGTGTCAAGAAGGACACGTGGTCACCTCAAGAGGTGTCAAGAAGGACACATGGTCACCTTAAGGGGTGTCAAAAAGGACATGTGGTCACCTTGAGGATTTGATTTCATTTAAAAATGAAGGGACAATTTCATATATGAGAAAAATAAAAAATGACAACTTTAGAAAGGGTATTTTTGATAGTTCATACCATTTTATCCCATGACATCATCATTCCATTAGTTGACTAACGGTCAACTGATGGAAGATGTGTAAGTGTTAATATTTTGAAAAGTAGGGGTACCTAATGTATTTTTTGAAACTTGAGGGGGTCTATATGTATTTTCGTCATACATAATGTATTTTCTGAAACTTGAGGGGGTCTATGTGTATTTTTGTCAAATCTCAGGGGGTGTAAATGTATTTTCTCCAAGAATTTAGGTTTAGGAATCTCCTTGACAAACCCATTTTGAGGTCCACAGAGGCACCAACAAATCTGGCTTTAAAAGTTCTTATGATTGTTTTGTTTCGGACATGCAATAGCCCACAAAATCTGGGTTGAAAATCCCTTTTAACAATCTGGTATTCTGGTCTGAGGCATGGGACATCCCCAAAAAATCTGGACTTTATTACCCTTTAGCAATCTAATTTACGTTTTCCATTTATAAAGATAGTGGTGCTCTATTAGCTAAAAAAGATTCCTAGCATGATCATAGAAATAAATACAAAGGAAAAAGGAAGTGAAAGAGAGAAATGGAGTACGAGCTACGTTTTATAATGGATTCAAAAGCCTTAACCTTCTATTGAAAGGTGGGTTTTAGAATGATTCCTATTGCTGACCTGACCTAAATACAATAAAGTGACCGTACCAATAGTTTTGATCTCACAGAAAATGGAGAAATATTGAACCAAAAAAAAAAAAGGAGAAATAAGAGAGTAATGGAAGCTATAGATTGGGAGAAGAGAAAGAAGAACATATCAGAACATCTGACTGAAAATGGGCAGATAACTAAGCTAAAAATTCTTGAACTCTCAAGTAGTTCACAATCAAATCTCTATGCTAAATTAATAGGTTTCATCTCCTATTTAAAGTTTTCCTGGGTCTGCTAGCTCAACAAATTTAAGTCAGAGTTAACAGTTAACAGTTAATAGGAATCTATCATGTCAATCACAACTAAGTCATTATGACCCAACATCTTAGTGATAAAGTTTTTGAGGTTAGTAATTAGGATACCAAGGCAGTCTAGTCTACTAACAATTAAATTCTTCTTATTGTAGGAAACATTATGGCCATAAAGCCAAAGAACGTTCCACTTGAATGTTCCTTTTTGTAACTATCACCACATTGATGGAGGGGCGTTTCTCCGGAATGAATAGGGACATCCGACCGTTATGAATGAGTTGAAGGGAATCCAGATAAAAATTTATGCGGAAAACTAGATCCCGATGATCTTTACACCATAAAAAACACTAATACTATCTAAAGCCAATCCTTTTTCTTCGTTATCCCCACGAAGCCTTTGAATCTTTTCTTGGTCTTGAAAAATCAAAGAGAAGAGGAAGAGATGTTGGTGTAGACTATCTATCATCCAAAAGCTTAGGGTTCAAAACCCTAAGTATTAAAACCTTGGAAATACACTAGAGGGGGCTCACGAAAATCCAAGGGAGGGATCCCTTGGAACTCATGGTTTGAAGAGGAGAATATTTGAGAGAGAGAGAGATAGATCTCACAGTTTGGGTGTTGGGGATTTTGTAGAATTTGAACAATTCAAATCCTACACCAATTAGGAAACTTCCCTTTTAAAGAGAGTTTCTAAATTAATAGTCTTCTAATTAATTCATAATTAATTAGTTGTTACAAACCTTCTAATTTGAGATTCTTTTTCCCAAAAGGATTCCATAATTAAAGGGGTGTAAATAATTCCTAGATTCTAGGAATCCCAACAACCTAACTAACTCCTAATTAATAGGATTTATAATCCAATTAGGAAACCCCTACAAGGGGTGGGCGTGAGCTTTCGGGGGGCGTGAGCCCTAGAGGCTTGGTCTCCAAGTTTTAATAAAACTCCTACTTTTTCTCATTTAATTCTTGTTTACCAAGATTGGAATCTAATCCTATAAATTAAGGAGTTAATAAATAATAATTAATTAACTAACATTATCCTAATCCAATTAGGAAACACTAAGTGGGTGCCCTACCCATGGGATTTATTCCATGGGCTTAGGCCCACTAATAAGGTCCATACCATTATGGTTTTATGGATATGGGTCAAACCCATTTCCTCTTATTTAATGTTAATTAAATTTTATAAATATTATCCTTTAATTTAAATTAACAATTAATTTAAACCATAGATTAACATTTAATCTATTTTATTAATGATTATTTATAGATTAACATTTAATCTATTATTGAGCTTGTATTTCTTATATGAGCATCTCCACAGATTGCTCTGGGATATTTTAACCCTGGCTTACCCAATATTATCTCATTGACCCTAAATAGGAATTTCATTGGAATTGCAAGTGACGTGAGATATCTATGTTGCAATTGAATTCCAGTGTAAGAACATTAACCATTAAGGATCTTGCCACATGAACTTTTTAATTCAATTGATCATTCCAATTACATTATCCCTAATGGGCCTTCGAGATTATTTATACTATCTAACTCATAGCCCATTGCACATCATCCAGGTTTCCAAGACTTCTGATTAAGCCATGAGAAACATTTTCTCATGTAAAACATTTTGAGAAAATTTTTTTTATAAGTATAATATATTTTAAATATAATATATTTCAAACTTATTTGATTTCAAAATCACTTGCGCAAGATTTAAGCTTAATCGACTGTCTTACCCGGAACTTAACTAATCTCTCAATTTAATGAGTATGGATTTCTTGTTTGAAATTCATCATGACTCGAACAACTTTTTAACTATCCAACTGTCACTGTATCGTATTCCTTAAGGTAGATAGTACTTTGGTGGAATCAAAACAGTTAGATTACTTTTCAGTTATAAATGAACTCATCAGATCTAAGGATCATTGAAACTGTTCAATGTGAATGAGAGACCAACTATCTGATAGTATGTTTATGTAAGAGGTCTTTCATTGCATGCAATCAGTCAGTATATATTTAAGCACCCATATGTTGATGTGTAGTCTCCAATACAATAGTTTGAGATAAAACTACATCTCAACTATTGAGAACATCTTAGCATTGTGGCAACCATATAAGTGAAGTGCCCAGCTTCACCCATAGCTGTTACTATATAAGGTATAAGGAACTGGAAAGCTATATTTGCCTGTGATAGTCCCATCACATAGCTTTCCTACAATATATCCTAAGGACCTTTGTCGATATCTCATATCGTATAGATCATCTCATGATCATGGTTAATTACTTATAATGAATACATAATAGATAAAGAAGATGTCTCTATTAATCTAATTAATAAGAATCTTACAATCTAAATAACTTTTCTGGGCATCATGTCTAACATGGGTGTATATATAGACCGAATCTATACTGATCTTGGTGTGGTTATGCAATACCCCAATACATGGTTGTGGAGAAAACCTTCATTCCGGCGATAACCGGCCTCATGGCATTCCCGCTTCATCTTCTTTCTTGTTTTTCAGTTTCCAACATTGGTATTTGAGCTTGGGTAGAGGAGAGGAAGAAATTTTTATTGCCATGAGGAAAACCCCTTTTGGCTGGGCTAGTAGTTTTGTTGTCTCTATCCAGATGTTATGAATCTTGCAGCAATCGAATAGAGCCCGGGATTTGGCTGCCTTTCTTGAATCTTTGCAAAAGATTTTTTTTTCCTTTCTGTTTCCTCAAAAAATAGAAGAGGAGAAAATAGAGTTGATTGGAGCCCTAATTCGTTCTCTGGTTCTAAGAGAAATGGGTAGGGAAGGGCAGATGAGTGATAATGAAAACGATGCTAGTGATAAAGATGAGAAAGGAGAGAGCAGATTGCTCGTCGGAGATAGGACTTGCAATGACGCTCCGTTTGATTTTGCATCCGAAGGAGACTTTCTCACGAATTTTCGTGTACAATTCTGGGCCATTGTTGCAGCTACTTCAAATCATCACTTTCCTTTCCTCCAGTAATTACGAACAGTGACATAGGCGTACCAGAGTTCAGCTTCAGGTGGGGTGTTAGCAATTGGATTATCGGCATTTGGTTGAATGAAAAGGCTTTTCTGGGCATCGGTGGATAATTGCATGAAGGAAGATAAACAAGAGACGTTTTTTTTTCTCTCTCTCTCACTTTTAAATCAAGAGATAAAGAATAAAAAATTATTTTACAATGTTGACCTCAATACACTGATTTCGTGTATGTGCTTTTTCATTTTTGACATGCTTGATTGCACATGTTAGAGCTGAGCCATACACAAACCCAGCTACTACACTAACAGAGCCTACATAAGCCTATCCATTCGAGTCGAGCCAGCTTAATCAAGCCACCTCAATGGTAACATGCCTTACAAGGAATGTGGTGTTGCTCATTAAGGGATTTGCTATGGTGTGCATAAGGGATATGATATTTTTTCGAGAGTAGTGATTAGCATATACACTTATTATGTGTATTAGCTTTGAGCCTAGTCACGTGTTGAAATTTTCATATAAGACAAGAAAGGTTTACCTTTAAAGAAGCTAAGTTGAGCCAAAGATAAACCAAGATATGCTACTCCATCAAATTCAAGTCAAGCCAACCTAATAATAGGCATATTCCTGGAGAGAAGTGGGGAATATAGTAAAGAGTTGCAGTTCAGGAAATTTTGTGGGTACACATCCGTTATGGTAACGCCATAAATAAATGGTCAGATTTCTGAAACTCGAATTCTTTATATTATCAGTTAATTATTTGTGATACATATTGCATGCTATGTTTGTTAGTCATATAAGATTTTTATGGCTAGATAGAGTACACTTGAAATAAGGTGTTGGCCACAAGTATGAAAATAGAGTGTACAAATAACATAGTTAATGACATTGGTTAAAAAGGCTAGCAATCTTAGCTTTAAATTCATGTTATTTGATAATTATGGGTAAGATTAGCTTGTAAGCTAATAAACTCTCAACATAAGCATGTATAGAATAGTGTGAGCATATAATGTGGCTATTGAATTCAAGTATGATAAACTTGATGGAGGAATATGTATGATAATTTTTGTACCCCAAAATATCCCCTAGGAATTAAGGGATACTTTAGAGGTGACTATTCGTACCTGTCAAACCATCCTGTAATGAACAAGGTAAACATACCATAATATAACGCGAATTAGAGTGCGGAAGCTATATCATGAATGCGGAAGTGTAAACCAAAATTTTCTTTTCTTCTATAACTCAAACCAGTATTCCAAGTTTATACACATAACATACTAAGTCAAAGGTGGACATACTCACCTATCAAAATTCAAAAGACAAAATACAACTCTATCTCACTCAATAATCACCCCCGTGGGGCGAATGGTCTAAGTCTCTCACCTTAGCCTGAGGCTCAACTACCAAATCCTCATATGGTTCTTCCTCACCGTAGTCCTCCTCAACCCAAGGACCCGGGGCACAAATATCAAAAGGGATCCGTGTACCTGCCGACATAAAAGTACAGGTGAGTATGGAATACTCAGCGAGTACAAGCTACTAGCTGACCATAGCAATAACAATCACACAAAAGAAATGAGATATAATTCATCATTTCAATCTAAAGCAATAATATCAGCATATGACCAATAGCAGGAGAGCAAGGTAATAATCTTGACATGCTTGAATGAATGCGAAAACCTCGGTAAAACTCTTACTTTAAAAATCATGTTTTGTTCTTGAAAATAGCTTTTCGTGTTTCTTTCAAAACTTGCTTGTCATGTTTGAAAACTTGTTTCTTGTCTTAGTCCTATTTGTGAGAATCACACATGTTTATCTTGTCATGCTTGGAATCACATGTCTTGCTTGTTCTTGTCATGTTCTTGACTTGACTTGCTTGTACACTTGTGAGCCAGAGGTTAGTGCCCTTGAAGCGACTTGCGAGCCGGGAATGTAAGTTCCCTTCAGCGAAATATATATATATATATATAGAAAATGGTACACCAACCTCCTTGTCTTGTTTTCTTGTGAGTCAGGTATGACATATCTTACGATATGCCCTACCCTTGACATTCATGCTTGTTTTCCTTGTGAGCCAGGCATGACATATCCTAGGGATATGCCCTACCCTTGAAATTCATGCTTGTTTTCCTTGGGAGCTAGGTATGACATATCCTAGGGATATGCCTTACCCTTGACCGACCTGATGTTCGACTTTATCGATTGTATCGTGAATCACATTTTTGTTCTTGTTTGTTTCATTCAAGTACTTGTACATTAAAAACGTCGGTTCATGCATGCATGTATGGGTGTGTGTAGCACTTGTAGTAATCATGATGACAATATGACATGAAGGATAGTGTATAGCATTTCAATTCATAGTATAAACATGTGAGAATTTAGATAATCTATATGGCATTTAATCAAGGTTATGAATTTGAAGGAAACTACACATGTTCATGCTTTCATATTCTTCATTGATTTGGGGAACTTCTCATTTAGGCATTTAATCAAACACATGACTTGCAACACTTTATAGTCGTTTCATTTCCTCTTGTTAGTGCATACATTCCATCAAAACATCAAGGTGTATTAATTATTTGTAGGATACCCTTCCACTATTTTCCATGCACACATCACACCACATCCAACAGCATCCAATCGCCTCCACATCCACCATCCATTCATACATCCCCACATTCATCCTTTATCTTATTTAATTTAGGAAAGTTAAGCATTTGAGTTAAAAAGGGAAAATAGGGAAGATTCATTACACACATATACACAAGAAACTATGTTAATGCTAAGGTAGTTAGTAGGGTGTACTAACCTTGGAATCCAAGCTTGATCTTGGAGGAAACCCTTGTTTTGGAATCTCCTTGCTTGAGGAAGAACACCACTTGAAGATGGAGGAGTCCAAGCTAGGTGAGGATGATCCACCTTGATTTGGGCTCCACTTGATCTCAATTCTCAAAATCCTCTTGGATTTTTCCCCAATTTCTCTTCTCCTCTTTCTCCCGTCTTTCTCTCATTTAGTTCTAAGAAACCCCCAAATGAGGTTCCTCAATAGATCAAGGGTTTAAAACCTTCAATTTCGGCATCAGTTACTGCGTGCGATCGATCGCACACTTGGTTGCGATCAATCGCGGGACAGTGCGATCGATCGCACATTGATGCGATCTGTCGCACATGAACCCAAGAGTTTTCGTTTGATTTTCACCTACATGAGATCGATCGCACACTCTTGCGATCGATCACAGATCCTTGCGATCTGTCGCACCTAGCATCCCATCTATCACATATGGTTCTGAAGCTTTGGGATCCATTTCGCCTGCATGCGATCGATCGCACATAACTTGTGATCAATCGCACTCCCCAGATTTTATTTTTTTGCCCCGTGCAGATCCATAGAGGTGTTTCCAACCTCATTTTCAAAATTCTTAGGGTCCTAAACCCCTTCTCTCATGTTGCCCTTGGGTGATTAATCCTCCACGTCATCATTAACATCAATTCTAACCCAGGGAATGCCATTTGGCTTTGATTATACTATTCATTAGGTAATTAAAGTTCCGGGGTGCTACAATAATAATCTCATTTTCAAATATAAGATGAAACCTATGATATAAAATAATAATAACCATATATTGAAAAGGTAAACGTGATGGTAAATCACATGTATTTCGTTGAGAAAACTTAGGGCTAGTCAAAATTATGAAAGCATGATGTATGTGAATTGTGATGCTTTATTGGCAAGTGGTACAAGGAATCCTATGTTGCTATTAATATGAAAGATTCTTAAACTGTATTTCAAACTGCTGAACTTAAAATTCATGGATATACGGATGCTAGTTTTGTTGGGGATAAGGATGATAAAAATTAACCTCAGGTTTTGTTTTCCTCTTTGGAGGAGTTGTTATTTCTTAGTAAAGTAAGAAACAAATATGCAATGCCTATGTACTCATATAAAACTTGGTTTATTGCTTTAATATTGTCTCATCTTAACACTGTTTGGATAAAACACTTCATAAAAAATATGAAGATTGGTAAAATCGGTAGGCTAGTTCACTTGTTTTGTGATAATCATCAAATTGCTATGAGACTGGATTTTAAATAGAGTTAATAGCTCTAGAGGCATATATGTAAATTACATTTAAGATATTGTTGATGTAAATGTAAATTATTTACATTAAACTGATATAATTGAGAACTCCTTGATAAGGATAAAGTGTGGAATTATTTTAAAGTTTATTGGCTTTATAGGACTTAGGGATGCCTAAGTCAGTGAATTCCAAGGCACTTATCATAAGAGGCACAACCGCAAAGCATGTAAAACTTCATGATGATGTATATGTTCATAATGGGAGATCCATTGATAAATGTATGTAAAACCTTATGACATATGATATATATTTGTATATCTGTATATTTATTTCACACCTTATTATTTTATCATGAGTGGATAACTATAAAAAGTGTGTAAAATCTCATGAAGGTGTGTATGTTTACAATGGTAAATCTATTGATTAGTGGGGGTAAATCTTATGAGATACATAACTATATTTGGGTATTATTTGAACTTGAGATTTTGTCATGACGGGTACATTGGAAAAACCTCATGATTATAGCATGAATGACATATCCATGTACATTGGGAAAATCTCATGATTGGAGCATGACGGGCATATCCATGTACATTGGAAAAACCTCATGATTGTAGCATGAAGGACATATCCGTGCACATTAGGAATACCTCATGATTGTAGCATGAAAGACATATCCATGTACATTAGGAAAACCTCATGATTGTAGCATGAAGGGAATATGCAACGATGTTGTGAAAACCTTATGACTTAACATATTCATAATGGTTAACTTTTTTTTTTTTTTATATTTTTTTTTATAAAAAACACTCAGAAGGAGCGGGGGTTAGGCGGACCCCTACCTGTTTATTAAAAATAAGAGAATGGGGGGGACATAAACCTTACCCCTACAACCGACCAACTAATAGGGGGGGACATAAAACCTTACCCCTACAAACCAACCAGACCAAAAGGGGCAGGACAAACCCCTACCCCTAGACACAAATACATGCATGGGAGGGACATAAAACCAAAACCCCTGCCAAAACAACCTAACCTCTGACATTATAAAGAGAAGATCTATCAATACGCAACATGCCTTTAATAATCTGAGGACAATCCCTAATGTCCCTGATAATGATGTTTTCCAATTTCCTGCACGCTTCTTTGGAAAGATAATCTGCTACCTGATTATTTTCTCTGTAGGTATGCTGAAATACTAAGTTGCACTTACTCTTAAGACGAATGATCTCCTTCCACCAGTACCAAGTTTTCCAAGGGGGATCCAAAATACCATTAATCACATCTATAAGAATTTTGGAATCACTTTCCACTATAATATTTGATAAACCAGATTTTTCACATAGCAAACACCCATCATAAATGCTCTAATTTCTGCAATAGTGTTAGACCCCAAACCATAGTATTTATAAAATGCTAGAAAAAACATCCCATTGGAATCACGAATAATACCCCCTCCCCCACTTGTTTCCGGGTTCATATTAGCTGCCCCATCAGTTGAGAAGAGTTTTGTGATATGTAACGACCCACATGGCCAAGTGGGAGATGTTTGGCTCTTATGGCCAAGTGGGAGATGTAGGAAACGTTATGGCCATAAAGCCAAAGAATGTTCCACTTGAATGCTTCTTCTTGTAACTATCACCACATTGATGGATCGGCATTTCTCCGGAATGAATAGGGACATCCGACCGTTATGAATGGGTCTATATATGGACCGGATCTATACTGATCTTGGTGTGGTTATGTAATACCCCAATACATGGTCGTGGAGAAAACCTTCATTCTGGTGATCACCAGCCTCACGACATTTCACTTCATCTTCTTTCTTGTTTTTCAGTTTCCAACAATTATACCATAATACTTAATTATATATATGCCTTCACTAAGGCGGGTTATATGCTTTTGGGGACACATGTGAAAGATATGAACATAAAATTTTTGAAGAACGATTTTTTTTAAATTCAAACTTGATTTTGATCTAATCAAAATCTTCCCAAGGGTCATGTTATGATCATATTAAATCATGGTGTGAGAAACCATACTTACAAAGATCCTCAAGTGTAAAGCCTCCTATCGATTCACACAAAACTTTTCTGAATCTCCAAAGCTTTTCTCCAACGGAAGCTAATGGCCCTTCCGATCAATGCTATTTAATCTTTTCTTCTTTTCTTGATTCAAGAACCTTTCTTGATCAATAAAGATTCAATCTTGATGTAAAAAGAATCAACATTGATTATCAAAGAACTATTCTTGATCTTCAAGGAATTGTTCTTGATCTTCTTCAAGATCAAAAATCAAAACAAAAGAAGTATATGGAAGAGGTGGCCGTACACCCCTAAAGGGGAGGGAGTAGGCGTCCAAAAAAGAGGGGAGAAAGAGGGAGACTTCAATGATGTGGACGTTCCACTATGGGGTCATTATATAGACACCCCATAAAGCTAACTTGTAGCTCATGTCAAACTCTTCTTTCTAAATTCTAATCCAATTAGAATTCTCAATTTAATCTTTAATGATAATTCCTAATCCAATTAGGATTTAATCAAAAAAGAAACCAACATTATCCATTCCTTATTTAATAGGAAAGAATTAGTAACAAACTAATCGATTCCGTATTTAATAGGAAACAATTAGTAACAAACTAATTCATTCTCTATTTAATAGGAAATCATTAATTAGTAACCAACTAAACTATTCCCTCCTTTATAGGAGATAATTAATTAGATAATGAAACAATGAAGTGAGCGTCCCACCCTAGGTGGGCCCCATAATCTCACGCCCCTATTTTGTGTATAGCATCTCATGTTGTCACCTTTTGATCTTGATCAAAATCTCATATGGGTCTTACTCATTTGATTAATCACATCT
Organism: Tetracentron sinense; assembly: GCA_015143295.1. NCBI lineage: Eukaryota > Viridiplantae > Streptophyta > Magnoliopsida > Trochodendrales > Trochodendraceae > Tetracentron > Tetracentron sinense. The sequence goes on from JABCRI010001371.1 coordinate 29,714, forward strand.
TATGTGATTTCACCTATAAGAGCTAATTAATTTAATTCTAAATTAAATTGAAAGCCTTGAGAAGGTCCTAGTGTGTGGGATCTCTAATTTCCGGTTGTGGGACCAAGGGCTTCATAACCTTTAAGGTGTAGCCTTGTTGTTAGGAAATACTTTCCAATAATTCATTTAAGATCATAGAATGCTATTTGTAGCGCCCCGGAACTTTTGTCCAAATATTGGAATTTGGAATTTGTGCCAAGGCTTTAAACCCTTGTAATCTCCCATTTTGTATGAAATGATAATATTGAAAGTTGGGTAGTCTTAATTCAATAATAGAGAATGTTCATAGGAGTCAAAACGGAAATGTAAAGTGCTCTAAAGTATTAAGAGTGGGATTTCTTAAGTCGGACATATTGAAAACCCAGGCTGCTGAAACCCAATTCCAGACTAGTCAGCTTTAGGGGCAATTTGGTCTATGAATAAAGAAGAATAGGAAGATTCTAAAACACCAGAATTTTTCATTTTCGAAAGAAGAATCCAACGCAAGTTGAATTGTCAAAATCCGATAAACGAGTCAAAAGTTATGGCTGAAATACGAAAACATAAAAATCTGGAAATTTTCTGTAGGATTTACGAATGATCGTAAACACCCTACGAACGATCGTAGGTGAGCTACGAATGATCGTAAATCCCTATGAATGATCGTAAAATCCCCAAAATTGAACAACTTACTGGACGATTTACGATCGATCGTAGGAGACTACGAACGATTGTAGATGTGCTACGATCAATCGTAGGAATCTACGAATGATCGTAGGTGCGCGATTTTGTGTTTTTTTTGGGATTTTAAGGGTTTCTAACCTTTTTGCCTATAAATAGGGCTTCCAATTGGGGGTTTTTGGCTTACCCTAAACGTAGAGAGACTAAGAGAAATTGAGAGGGATTGAAGGAGGAGATCAAAATCAAGGTTGATCTTCCCCAAATCAAGCAAGGACCACAGCCCTTCTCAAGTGGTTACCTTCTTCCTCAAGCTAGGGATTCCAAATCAAGGGCTTTCTCCAATTAAGGAGTAATCCTCAAGGTTGGTACACCCTTACTAACTAACTTAGTAGTGACCTAGGTTCTGTTTGAAAAATGATGATGCTTTGGTTGGTGTTTTCCAAATTTGAAATGAGCTAAGGTTACCTAAAAATGCATAAGATGAACTAATGAAGTAATGATGTGTGATTGGGGATAAATGATGTGTGACGAAAATGATGGAAGGGCAATGTACTCATAATGAACATACTCTATGTGCTTGATGAATTGCTTGAACCAAAAACATTAATAAAATACTCTCAAGATGTTGATTGCCATATGTTTGATAAAATGCATGAATGAAGTGAAACTAAGGAAATGAGGACACGATTTAGGGAGTCTTTTCCAATTGATAATTTTAATGAAATGCTTGATATGTTTCCTTCAAAAACTCACATGCTATATGATTGTAGAATGCTATATGATGCTTTAAAGTAGTATATGCCACGATGTTCATTAATTGTCAAACACACACAAGCACATATGCATGCATAAATTGGGTTTTCCTAAAGTATAAGTATTTGAAAGAAATGACAAGAACATGACATGTGATTCATTAAACGAATGATAAGGCTGGACATCGGGCCGATCAAGGGTAGGGCATATCCCTCGAATATGTCATACCTGGCTCACAAGGAAAATAAGTTGATAAAGCCGGACATTGGGCCGGTCAAAGGTATGGCATATCGCAAGATATGTCATACTTGGCTCACAAGAAAACAAGTTGATCATGTTGGACATTGGGCTAGTCAAGGAGGATGGTGTACCCTTTTCTATATATATATATTTCGCTGAAGGGAATTGTAGCACCCCGGATTTTTCTATACTTAATGAATACCGTTTTCGTAGCTACTTGGCCTTCCTCATAGTCTAATTAATAAATAAAAGAGAGATTGAAAATTTCGAAACATCAGAAATGTTCCTTTTCGAAGTATGAACCCAACGCAAGTTGAATCGTCAAAATCGGACGAACGAGTCAAAAGATATGGCCAAAACAGTCTGGACCTGCAAGCAATCGTAGCTCGGAAGGCACTAAGGACGTAGCTCGGAAGGCACTAAGGACGTAGCTCTGATAACGTGCTCTGATAACGTATACGTTGTGCATCCGTTGTGCAACAGACAACGAGGCACAGACAACGTGCTCTGATAACGTATACGTTGTGCATCCGTTGTGCAACAGACAACGAGGCACAAACAACGCATAGACAACGTGCTCTGATAACGTATACGTTGTGCATCCGTTGTGTAGAGCCCCAGACTTTTTCATGCTTAATACATGACACTTTCGTTGTCATCTTGCCTTTTAAGAGGTATGATTAATAAATGAGGAAGAATTTGGAAATTTCGAAATGTTAGAATTGTTCCTCTTCGAAGTACGAACACAACGCAAGTTGAATCGTCAAAATCGGACGAACGAGTCAAAAGATATGGCCAAAACAGTCTGTACCTGTAGAAAATCGTAGCACAGACAACGTACTCTGATAACGTATACTGTGGGCATCCGTTGTACAACTCACCACGGGCACGTTGTGCAGCTCACCACGGGCACGTTGTGCAGCTCACCACGGGTACGTTGTGCAACTCACCACGGGCACGTTGTACAGCTCACCACGGGTACGTTGTACAACTCACCACGGGCACGTTGTACATGATACAATGGCACTATTCATGGCACCACGAGTGGCACTATTCATGGCACCACGAGTTGGCACTATTCATGGCACCACGAGTTGCACTATTCACAGCACCACGAGTTGGCACTATTCATGGCACCACGAGTGGCACTATTCATGGCACCACGAGTTGGCACTATTCATGGCACCACGAGTTGCACTATTCATGGCACCACGAGTTGGCACTATTCATGGCACCACGAGTTGCACTATTCACAGCACCACGAGTTGGCACTATTCATGGCACCACGAGTTGCACTATTCATGGCACCACGAGTTGGCACTATTCATGGCACCACGAGTTGCACTATTCATGGCACCACGAGTTGGCACTATTCATGGCACCACGAGTTGCACTATTCACAGCACCACGAGTTGGCACTATTCATGGCACCACGAGTGGCACTATTCATGGCACCACGAGTTGCACTATTCATGGCACCACGAGTTGGCACTATTCATGGCACCACGAGTTGCACTATTCACAGCACCACGAGTTGGCACTATTCATGGCACCACGAGTTGCACTATTCATGGCACCACGAGTTGCACTATTCATGGCACCACGAGTTGCACTATTCACGGCACCACGAGTTGGCACTATTCACAGCACAATGTGTTCAGCACTATTCACGGTCCTCGCATCATTGCAAAAATCCCAGTAAGGGTATTACGATCTTTTGTCAGTTCACTCTTACCTTAAGAGTTTAACCCGAGCCTTTAGGGCGTCATTCAACACTTAGAGAGTTTGAGAGAATAGAAGAAAGAGGAGAAGACGATTCCAATCTAGGGTTTCCATTTTGGAGAGAAATCAAAGGGTTTTGAGACCCTAGATCAACCTCAAGCCCGTTTTCTTCAAGATTTCGGTGCAAGCATTCGTGGAGCTCACGAATCAAGCTAGGGCAGCAACTCACAGCCATTTGGAAAGGGGGTTTCTTCCTCATTTCTTCAAGGTCGGTGCTTCTTACTACCCTCCTAGTTATAGTTCCTCTTTCCCCTTCTTTTCTCTTCATTTTCTTTCATTTACACATGTGCTATGAGATGGATGAATGGTAAATGGTGAATGGTGAATGGTGAATGGTGAATGGTGAATGGAGATGGGATGGGCGATTGGATGCCAATGGTTGTGTGTGATGAACAATTGGGGAAGGGCATTGTTCCAATAATGAACGTACATGTATGATTTGAGTAAAACCCATCTAGAAAAGCATGTTGTAGGGTAAATCCATAATGAACACACCATGTTTGATGAAATGCCAAGGTGAACACAGTGAGCTGAAAATCTGGAAATGCATGCCTAATAAATTATGAATATTGCTAGGGACTATGATAGTGTGTTTCCTGCTTTCCCATAATGCTATGAATATTACATTACTCAATCTTTGATGCTATATATGTTGTGAAATTACCCAAATGTCATCTTTAAATTTGAATGCAAGTATGTACACGGTTTCCACGAGCACGGCATGCATGGCATGATTTATCGAGGTTTTCAAGAACATGGTTAGAGGTGGGACATATCCTACGATATGTTTTACCTCGCTTTTCACAAGAAGACAAGAACCAACATTTCACGAGGGGTCTCCCCTCACTCACAAGTGCATATCATGAAGAAGGGTCTCCCTTCCCTCGCAAGTACATACATATCATAAAGAAGGGTCTCCCTTCCCTCGCAAGTGCATTGCATAAAGAAGGGTCTCCCTTCCCTCTCAAGGCATCTCACAAGGACACCTCACAAGGATATCTCACAAGTTACATGATCACAAGCAAGCACGCATGACATGCATGACATGACACGACATACAAGAATCAAGCAAGATAGACATGACAAGCTTTCAAGTACAAAAAGATATTTCAAGTCAAGTCAAGTGCACGGTGTTTCAAGAGGATTTATCGGTTTTCTACAAATTACAAGCATGATTATAAACTGCTTTACTTCCTTGTATGATATGAATTGTTTCCGTTTGACATATATGAATTGCTCCTGATTATGTATTGCTATTTCTACGCTATAATTGTTGGTTAGTATTTAGTACCCGCTGAGTATTCAATGCTCAGCCGTACTTCTTATGTTGGCAGGTTCTGAGGGAGCTGCTGCCCCATTTGATGTTTGTGCTCCTGGTCCATGGGTGGAAGAGGAGTACGCCGAGGAGCCTTTGGAGGAACCTCCCGTAGAGGGTTATCAGTAGGTGGTGATTTGATTCTGAGTGGAGTAGCTGTGGGTGAGATGAGAGTTAGATTCATGTATTTTGGCGGGCATGTTCGCACTTTCTTTTGGAGACTTTTGTATAAACTTGGATTTGCGTATGTATATACATAGAGGTTTGGTAGTCTTCCGCTGTGCTATGTTAGAGTATGTTTCCGCTGTTTATATCCTCTATTGTATATGCTCTGTGGGTTTTGCAGGTTAGTTGTCAAGCAAGTCATGATTAGTCGTCCAAAGTTCACTCTAACTCCTAGGGTGGGTTTTGGGTCGCGACAGAAGTGGTATCAGAGCTTAGGCTTTAGGTCTCTAGGGTCACTTAGAATCTTATACCACGGCTTGACAAGAGCATATGTCAGGAAACAGGTTAGGAAGAAAGTAAGTCGGAAGAGAGTCTTGATCCAAGTGTAAGACTAAACTTTAGTCTTAGTCAAAATGGTTGTTTCAACCAAGTACAAGCCTTAGGAACGCTAGAACACCAAAGTATAATATTATAAATACTCTGATGACTTAATGCGATGTATATTAGTATTATACAACTAATACAAATTGGATTATTGTGAAATGGCATTGAAGTAAACTGTGGTTTCAAGTTAGACTCATGTGGTGTTATTATTCTCAGGACTTGAGTCATGAGATGGAACACACGGGGTCGTGGACCACATACCAGAGCTTCTTCTTCTTCACGGGATGAGGATGAGCAGCCGGACCTCTCTCAAGTCTTAGGCTCTATTGCTGAGACACTCGCCATACTGGCGGCTCGGCAGGCTATACCATCATCGGCGGCACCTACTCCACCGCCCGCAGCTCCAGTACATCGTACCGCTGGAGTTGAGGCATTCAGGAGATTGAGGCCTCCACCATTCCATGGGAGTGTGGACCCTCTTGCTGCGGAGGCATGGATCCTCCAGATGGAGAAGATCTTTACGGTCCTCTCACCTACAGAGGAGGAGAGAGTAGCATGGGTAGCTTTCATGCTAGAAGGCGAAGCCCATCATTGGTGGTTGTCCGCACTGAGGATGAGAGATTTGACCATGCAGGGTCTACCTTGGACTTGGGAGGAGTTCAAGAATACTTTTTACAAGAAGTATTTTCTGATTGGAGCGCGGGAAAAGAAAGAGAGAGAATTCATCAACCTTGAGCAAGGTTTGATGTCGGTGGCACAATACGAGGCCAAGTTCTCGGAGTTGTCGAGATTTGCGCCTCATATGGTTGCTACTGAGGCAATGAAGGCGAGAAGATTTGAGCAAGGGCTCAAGGATGTGATTATGGAAAAGGTTTCCGTTTTCAGGCATACTACCTACCCTGAGGTAGTAGACAAGGCCTTATTGGTCGAGGCCAATTCGGAGACAGTGTCCAAGAAGAGGGAGTTGGCGAGAGGCCAAGCTAGTAGTTCAGCACCTCCAGAGAGGCGGACTCGCTATCAGTATGCGTGGCCAGCACCACCGATAAGGCCATCTTATGCGCCTCCAGCTCCACGGCAGTATATGCCTCAGGCACCGAGACCTCAGGCTCTTCCAGCCCCACGGCCTGTTGCACCTCAGACGATGAGGTATGCTCCACTTCCGGCCCCTCCGACTTATGCACACGAGGTCTGCACTTCATGCGGTCGAAGGCACCGGGCAGGGGATTGCCGAAGGGCATCGGGTGGATGTTTTCATTGTGGTCGCCAGGGCCATATGATCAGGGATTGCCCCAGTCGGCATTTACCAGGCCAGTCTCAGGGGATTAGTCCACCAGCACGCCCAGCAGGATCATATCAGGCGTCATCTCAGACTACCCGGTCTACACCTCAGTCTCGCCAGGCGAACCAGGGGCGTGTATTTGCTTTGACAGAGGGTGATGCACTTGCATCTGTTGATGTGGTGCAAGCTACGCGTTTGGAATTAATTTCGTTATTCGTGATTGATATGTTGTGTTTTATTCCTTGTGTACATACTTGGTATGATATGTATATATACCTATGTGTATACTCTGTTGATGCATGGATTAACTCCGCTGGTTAAAATTTCAGGAACCCTACTAGTCAATGAGTATTTGGCTCGAGTATTGATTGATACCGGGTCTACTCATTCGTTTGTCTCGTCGAGTTTTTCAGAAGGTTTTTCTGCAGGGCCAAGTCAGCTAGAACCGGAGTTAGCCATTTCGACTCCTCTCGGCAAAACAGTATTGGCAGATAAAGTGTATAGAAATAGTGTGGTCCAAGTTGGAAGCCACGAATTGGCGGTTGATCTCGTCGTCCTTGGATTCCAAGACTTTGATGTTATATTGGGAATGGATTGGTTAGCAGCACATCATGGGCATGTAGCTTGCTTTGAGAAAATGGTACTCTTCAAGCCTGTAGAAGGAAAGCCATTCCACTTTCGCGGGTTGAAAAGTAGATCTATTGCTCGTTTTGCGGCGTTGAGCTTAGCTAACCCCGAGGTAAAGGACTCATGGACTATTCCGGTTGTGAGTGAGTTCCTGGATGTATTTCCAGAGGAGTTGCCAGGATTGCCTCCAGATAGGGAGATTGAGTTTATGATCGAGCTTGCACCAGGCACAGCTCCTGTTTTCAGAGCTCCATATAGGATGGCCCCTATTGAACTCAAGGAGTTGAAGACTCAGTTGGAAGAATTGCAAGGCCTTGGCTTCATTCGACCAAGTGTCTCACCGTGGGGTGCCCCGGTGTTGTTTGTTAAGAAGAAAGATGGCTCGATGCGGATGTGTGTCGATTACCGGCAATTGAACAAAGTCACCATAAAGAATAGGTATCCCTTGCCTAGGATTGATGACTTGTTCGATTAGTTGAAGGGAGCGAGATTTTTCTCGAAGATAGATCTTCGATCGGGTTATCACCAGTTGAAGATTAAGGTGGAAGATGTTCCCAAAACTGTTTTCAGGACTCGATATGGGCACTACGAGTTCTTGGTGATGCCTTTTGGACTCACGAACGCGCCGGCAGCCTTTATGGATTTGATGAACCGGGTGTTCCGGCCATATCTTGATAGGTGCGTGATTGTATTTGTTGATGACATTTTGGTCTATTCCCAGACACGGGAAGATCACACACGCGACCTATGCCTTGCCTTGGAAATGCTAAGAGAGCACAAGCTATACGCCAAACTTAGCAAGTGTGAGTTTTGGTTGGAAGAGGTGGCATTCCTAGGCCACGTTGTTTCTGCAGAAGGTATATCGGTAGATCCAAAGAAGATCGAAGCAGTTATGAGTTGGGCGAGGCCCAAGAGTGTTACCGAGATACGCAGCTTTCTTGGGTTGGCAGGCTACTACAGGAGATTCGTAGAAGGTTTCTCTAGCCTTACAGCACCGCTCACTTACCTGACAAGGAAGAATGCCAAGTTTGTATGGAGTGATAAGTGCGAGATCAGTTTCACGGAACTGAAGAAGAGGCTTACTACAGCTCCTGTCCTTACAGTGCCATCCGGACCTCTTGGGTATGAGGTGTACAGTGATGCCTCACACGTTGGACTTGGATGTGTGCTTATGCAACACAAGAAAGTCATTGCCTATGCATCAAGGCAGTTGAAGGAGTATGAGAAGAATTATCCCACGCACGACTTGGAGCTTGCGGCGGTCGTGTTTGCACTTAAGATTTGGCGTCATTACCTTTATGGGGTGGAGTTCTATGTGTTCACTGATCACAAGAGTCTCAAGTATCTCTTTTCCCAAAAGGAGCTGAATCTAAGGCAACGGCGTTGGATGAAATTTTTGAAAGACTATGATTGTACCATTCAATACCACCCGGGTAAAGCAAATGTAGTGGCAGATGCTTTGAGTAGAAGACCTCAAGGGTTGTTAGCACATATGTTGGTTCAAGAATGGAAGCTACTAGAAGATTTGGCAAATCTGGACATCAGTGTGAATGACTCTGTCCGTGGTCCTACCTTGGCAAATGTTACGGTTCGGCCGTACATTATAGATTTGATCCAAGAATAACAAGCCATGGATGCAGAATTGTTGGCTTATCGGGACAAGGAAGTTGCTAAGGGTAGTGAGGACTTCTCTCTCACTAGTCGGGGTGCTATCACATTCAAGGGAAGACTGTGCGTCCCAGCCAATGCAGATCTTCGAAGAGAAATTTTGGATGAAGCACACCGTTCGAAGTACACAGTGCACCCAGGGAGTACAAAGATGTACCGGAACCTCAAGAGTCACTTTTGGTGGCGAAATATGAAGAGGGAGGCTGCGGAATATGTGGCACGGTGCTTAGTGTGCCAACAGGTGAAAGCAGAACACAGGCGACCCGCCGGTCTATTGCATTCCCTTCCGATTCCCGAGTGGAAATGGGAGAACATATCCATGGATTTCATAGTTGGCTTGCCAAAGACGGCAAGGGGCTCAGATGCGATATGGGTAGTAGTGGATCGTTTGACAAAGTCCGCTCATTTCTTACCCTACCGAACTACTTTCAACTCAAGTCAGTTGGCTGCACTATACATCAAGGAAGTAGTTAGATTGCACGGAGTGCCTGTTAGTATTGTGCCGGATCGGGATCCAAGATTCACGTCAAGATTTTGGAAAAGTTTCCAGGAGGCTATGGGTTCCCGACTTGATTTCTGCACCACTTTTCATCCACAGACGGATGGACAAACCGAGAGAGTGAACCAAGTCATTGAAGACATGCTTCAGGCTTGTATGTTGGATTTCAGAGGCAGTTGGGAAGAGCACTTGCCATTGGTTGAATTTGCCTATAATAACAGCTATCAGGCAAGTATTCAAATGGCACCATTTGAGGCCTTGTATGGGCGAAGTTGTAGGTCTCCTCTCTATTGGGATGAGGTAGGCGAAAGGAAAGTACTTGGTCCGGAGTTGATTGAGCAAACTGCAAACACAGTTAAGATCATCCGGGATCGATTGAAAGCCGCTCAAGATCGCCAGAAAAGTTATGCGGACACACGCCGTAGGGACTTGGAATTTCAAGTAGGGGATCAAGTTTTTGTGAAAGTATCTCCTAGCAAAGGGATCATGAGATTTGGGAAGCGAGGCAAGCTCAGTCCTCGGTATGTTGGGCCTTTTGAGATTATCACACGGGTTGGTGAAGTTGCTTATCGAGTAGCTCTTCCGCCTCACATGGCTACAGTTCATAACGTCTTCCATGTGTCCATGCTTCCGAAGTATCTTGCGGATCCTTCGCATGTCATAGACTTGGAACAGTTGGAGATTCGAGAGGACCTCACCTTGATTGAAAAGCCAGTCCAGATTTTAGATCGAAGAAATCAGGTGCTTCGTAACAAGACAATCCCTTTGGTTCTTGTGCAATGGCAACACCATGCTCGAGAAGAAGCTACATGGGAGCGTGAAGCCGAAGTCAAAGCAAAGTACCCAGAATTACTTGAATGAGTTTCTGTGTGAAGTCTGTATATGACTTGTAATGTCCTTTTTGATTTGTAATGCAAGTAGTGTCTGAATTTCGAGGACGAAATTTTTGTAAGGGGGGGAGGATGTAGAGCCCCAGACTTTTTCATGCTTAATACATGACACTTTCGTTGTCATCTTGCCTTTTAAGAGGTATGATTAATAAATGAGGAAGAATTTGGAAATTTTGAAATGTCAGAATTGTTCCTCTTCGAAGTACGAACACAACGCAAGTTGAATCGTCAAAATCGGACGAACGAGTCAAAAGATATGGCAAAAACAGTCTGTACCTGTAGGAAATCGTAGCACAGACAATGTACTCTGATAACGTATACTGTGTGCATCCGTTGTACAACTCACCACGGGCATGTTGTGCAGCTCACCTGTACAACTCACCACGGGCACGTTGTACAGCTCACCACGGGTACGTTGTACAACTCACCACGGGCACGTTGTACATGAGACAATGGCACTATTCATGGCACCACGAGTGGGACTATTCATGGCACCACGAGTTGCACTATTCACAGCACCACGAGTTGGCACTATTCATGGCACCACGAGTGGCACTATTCATGGCACCACGAGTTGCACTATTCATGGCACCACGAGTTGCACTATTCACAGCACCACGAGTTGGCACTATTCACAGCACCACGAGTTGGCACTATTCATGGCACCACGAGTGGCACTATTCATGGCACCACGAGTTGGCACTATTCATGGCACCACGAGTTGCACTATTCACGGCACCACGAGTTGGCACTATTCATGGCACCACGAGTTGCACTATTCACAGCACCACGAGTTGGCACTATTCATGGCACCACGAGTTGCACTATTCATGGCACCACGAGTTGGCACTATTCATGGCACCACGAGTTGCACTATTCATGGCACCACGAGTTGGCACTATTCATGGCACCACGAGTTGCACTATCACAGCACCACGAGTTGGCACTATCATGGCACCACGAGTGGCACTATTCATGGCACCACGAGTTGCCTATCATGCACCACGATGTTGGCACTATTCATGGCACCACGAGTTGCACTATTTCACAGGCACCACGAGTTGGCACTATTCATGCACCACGAGTTGGCACTATTCATGGCACCACGAGTGGCACTATTCATGGCACCACGAGTTGCACTATTCACAGCACCACGAGTGGCACTATTCATGGCACCACGAGTTGCACTATTCATGGCACCCGACGAGTTGCACTATTCATTGGCACCACGAGTTGCACTATTCACGGCACCCCGAGTTGGCACTATTCCATGGCACCACGAGTTGCACTATTCACGCACCACGAGTTGGCACTATTCATGGCACCACGAGTTGCCCTATTCATGGCACCACGAGTTGCACTATCATGGCACACGAGTTGGCACTATTCAATGGCACACGAGTTGCACTATTCACTGGCACCACGAGTTGCACTATTCATGGCACCACGAGTTGCACTATTCATGGCACCACGAGTGGCACTATTCATGGCACCACGAGTTGGCACTATTCACGGCACTATTCATGGCACCACGAGTTGCACTATTCATGGCACCACGAGTTGGCACTATTCATGGCACCACGAGTTGCACTATTCACAGCACCACGAGTTGCACTATTCATGGCACCACGAGTTGCACTATTCATGGCACCACGAGTTGGCACTATTTATGGCACCACGAGTTGCACTATTCACGGCACCACGAGTTGGCACTATTCACAGCACAATGTGTTCAGCACTATTCACGGTCCTCGCATCATTGCAAAAATCCCAGTAAGGGTATTACGGTCTTTTGTCAGTTCACTCTTACCTTAAGAGTTTAACCCGAGCCTTTAGGGCGTCATTCAACACTTAGAGAGTTTGAGAGAATAGAAGAAAGAGGAGAAGGCGATTTCAATCTAGGGTTTCCATTTTGGAGAGAAATCAAAGGGTTTTGAGACCCTAGATCAACCTTAAGCCCGTTTTCTTCAAGATTTCGGTGCAAGCATTCGTGGAGCTCACGAATCAAGGTAGGGCAGCAACTCACAGCCATTTGGAAAGAGGGTTTCTTCCTCATTTCTTCAAGGTCGGTGCTTCTTACTATCCTCCTAGTTATAGTTCCTCTTTCCCATTCTTTTCTCTTCATTTTCTTTCATTTACACATGTGCTATGAGATGGATGAATGGTAAATGGTGAATGGTGAATGGTGAATGGTGAATGGAGATGGGATGGGCGATTGGATGCCAATGGTTGTGTGTGATGAACAAATGGGGAAGGGCATTGTTCCAATAATGAACGTACATGTATGATTTGAGTAAAACCCATCTAGAAAAGCATGTTGTAGGGTAAATCCATAATGAACACACCATGTTTGATGAAATGCCAAGGTGAACACAGTGAGCTGAAAATCTGGAAATGCATGCCTAATAAATTATGAATATTGCTAGGGACTATGATAGTGTGTTTCCTGCTTTCCCATAATGCTATGAATTTTACATTACTCAATCTTTGATGCTATATATGTTGTGAAATTACCCAAATGTCATCTTTAAATTTGAATGCAAGTATGTACACGGTTTCCACGAGCACGGCATGCATGGCATGATTTATCGAGTTTTTCAAGAACATGGTTAGAGGTGGGACATATCCTACGATATGTTTTACCTCGCTTTTCACAAGAAGACAAGAACCAACATTCCACGAGGGGTCTCCCCTCACTCACAAGTGCATATCATGAAGAAGGGTCTCCCTTCCCTCGCAAGTACATACATATCATAAAGAAGGGTCTCCCTTCCCTCGCAAGTGCATTGCATAAAGAAGGGTCTCCCTTCCCTCTCAAGGCATCTCACAAGGACACCTCACAAGGATATCTCACAAGTTACATGATCACAAGCAAGCACGCATGACATGCATGACATGACACGACATACAAGAATCAAGCAAGATAGACATGACAAGCTTTCAAGTACAAAAAGATATTTCAAGTCAAGTCAAGTGCACGGTGTTTCAAGAGGATTTATCGGTTTTCTACAAATTACAAGCATGATTATAAACTGCTTTACTTCCTTGTATGATGTGAATTGTTTCCGTTTGACATATATGAATTGCTCCTGATTATGTATTGCTATTTCTACGCTATAATTGTTGGTTAGTATTTAGTACCCGTTGAGTATTCCATGCTCAGCCGTACTTCTTATGTCGGCAGGTTCTGAGGGAGCTGCTGCCCCATTTGATGTTTGTGCTCCTGGTCCATGGGTGGAAGAGGAGTACGCCGAGGAGCCTTTGGAGGAACCTCCCGTAGAGGGTTATCAGTAGGTGGTGATTTGATTCTGAGTGGAGTAGCTGTGGGTGAGATGAGAGTTAGATTCATGTATTTTGGCGGGCATGTTCGCACTTTCTTTTGGAGACTTTTGTATAAACTTGGATTTGCGTATGTATATACATAGAGGTTTGGTAGTCTTCCGCTGTGCTATGTTAGAGTATGTTTCCGCTGTTTATATCCTCTATTGTATATGCTCTGTGGGTTTTGCAGGTTAGTTGTCAAGCAAGTCATGATTAGTCGTCCAAAGTTCACTCTAACTCCTAGGGTGGGTTTTGGGTCGCGACACGTTGTGCAACAGACAATGAGGCACAGACAACGCATAGACAACGTGCTCTGATAACGTATACGTTGTGCATCCGTTGTGCAACAGACAACGAGGCACATACAACGTGCTCTGATAACGTATACGTTGTGCATCCGTTGTGCAACAGACAACGAGGCACAGACAACGCATAGACAACGTACTCTGATAACGTATACGTTGTGCACCCGTTGTGCAACAGACAACGGGTGCGTCGTGCAGCAGACAACGTGTACGTTGTTCAGCTCACAACGGGTACGTCGTACATAAGACAACGGACAACAAGCACAGCACAACGTGTTCGGCACTGTTCACAGCACAACGTGTTCGGCACTATTCACAGCACAACGTGTTCGGCACTGTTCACAGCAGAACGTGTTCAGCACTGTTGACAGCTCAACGTGCTCGGTCCTCACGTTTTGCAGAAATTTCAGTAAGGGTATTATGGTCTTTTGGTCGGTTTACTCTTACCTTTAGAGTCTTGCCTGAGCCTTTAGGGCATCATTCGACACTTAGAGAGTTTGAGAGAATAGGAGAAAGGGGAGAAGGCGATTCCAACCTAGGGCTTGTCTTTGGGAGAGAAATCAAAGGAGTTTTGAGACCCCAGATCACTTCAAGTCCGGCTTTCTCCAAGATCACAGCTCAAGCACTCGTGGGGAGCATCTCCTCAAGCTAGGACAGCAACCCAAGCACGTTTTTGAAAGGGGTTTCTTCCCCAACTCAAGTCTCTTTCAAGCAAAAGGTGTTCTTCTTTCAAGTTGGAGTTTCAATCAAGGTTTCTACCAAGGATCAAGCCTTGATCTAAGGTTAGTACACCCTACTAACTTACCCTAGCAATAAATCTAGGTTTTCCTTATGAAATATGATTCCGGTCAGCATGTTTTATTCCTTGCAAAATGTGTCATCTATAATAAATATAAACAAGATAAAGAAAGGGTAGGGATGCTTGGATGGAGGTTGGATACGGCGATTGGATGCCGAATGTGTGATGTATGATGTGTGGGTTGTGGATTGGAAAATGGAGGATGGGCATAGTACAAATAACAAACTTACCATTGTGTGATTGAATGGAAAATATGCATTTAAAAGAATTGATTTAACTACTAAGGAATAATGCATGTGCTGTATTTGACAAAATGCCTAAAATATGAATAAATGATCTAAAGGAAGAATATGGAAATGGGTTTTATGCATGCGTTTTTATAAATGATAAATTGATCCAATGTTATGCAACTACTTATGTTACCTATGTTCATATCATGAATTGAATTGTAATGTCATACCTTGGTTATTCCCATTATCATGATTGTCACTATGGACACGTACACGAGCACGCATGATAGCATGAACCGAGATTCAAGAGCATGTGCATATAATAAACAACAAGAATGCATTTCATAACAGGGAGGTTGGTAGCCCAGGGACATTCGGGTGCTAGCCTCTGGCTCACAAGTGCATTGAATAACAAGGAGGTTGGTAGCCCAGGGACATTCGGGTGCTAGCCTCTGGCTCACAAGTGCATTGCATATCAAGGAGGTTGGCAGCCCAGGGAGATTTGGGTGCTAGCCTTTGGCTCACAAGTGCATTGCATATCAAGGAGGTTGGCAGCCCAGGGAGATTCGGGTGCTAGCCTCTGGCTCACAAGTTACGAGATGGAGGTTTACAAGATGATGATCATGCATTCATGCATGCACGCATACATGATTTCTACGAGGCATACCGGGACATGACAGGGGTTTCCAAGCATGAGTTTTGTCGGCGCTTTCGCATTCATGTACGCATGTCAGGATGCTTGTATTGTATCATGCCTTATACGGTATCTTTTGTGATGTTTCTATTTCTACTGGTATGATATTACTATTGTGTATTTTTATTATTGTTATGGTCTGCTAGTAGCTTGTACTCGCTGAGTATTCCATGCTCAGCCGTACTTTCATGTCGGCAGGTACTGAGGGAGCCCTCGACCCGGAGCCTTGGGTCGAGGAAGAGTATATAGAGGAGAGAGAGCCGGCTATTCCATTACAGTCTCAGGCGGACCGAGACCTCGATGAGTGGCCCTACGCTAGATACTGTTGCTGGGAGAGTATGAGGAGGTATGTGTATTTGATTAATTGAATAGGTGGGCCTGTCCACCTTAGACTTAGACATGTCTTGTATTTATGTTAACTTGGAATACTATTTTGGATCATTAGAAGAAAT
>JABCRI010001372.1:0-62108 GCA_015143295.1 Tetracentron sinense
ATTATTTTTGTTTCGCATCCCCCCCCCAGTCCTTCACCCTTCCCTTTTTCCTTTTCCATCCCGCCCTCGCGTTTATTCGTTTTCCTCATCCTGTTGCTTTTTTCTCGTCCCCTTCTCTTTTTTTTGTTCCCCCCCCCCTTTTCGGTCCCTGACCTATGTATTTTCCCCCCCCATTTTTTCTCCCTGATTTTCTTTTAAGTGTATCCCTTGTTCTTGTTTGTTCCGTTTTATTCCCAGTCCTTTTCAGCTGTACTTGGCAAATCTGGACATCAGTGGAATGATTCTATCCGCAGTCCTATCTTGGACAATGTCCCAAGTTCGAGCGTACATCTAGATTTGATCCAGAGTATCAGCCATGGATGCTGCATTGTAGGCTTTCCGGGACAAGGAAAGTTGCAAGGGTAGCAAGGGACTTCTCTCTCACTAGCCGGGGCGATAATACATTTCAAGGGAAGACTGTCTCCAGCCAATGCAGATCTTTGGAGAGAGAAGATATGGATGAAGCTCAACCGGTTCACTTACAGGGGCAATCCCGGGGTACAAAGAGGTACAGAGACCCAAGAGTCACTTCTTGTGGCGAAACATGAAGAGAGATGCTTGCGGGTATGTGCACGGTGTTTAGTGTGACAACAGGGTGATTGAAACAGAGCACTTGATTGACAGACAGGACTGTACAGATTCCTTATTCCCGAGTGTGAAATACTTGAGTCCTGAGTGTGAGAAATGAGAAACATCTCCATGGATTCCTTGTGGGATGCAAAGGACGGTTAGAAACACCGATGCTCTATAGGTCGTGAGTTGACCGACCACGAAGTCCACCCATTGCTTGTCCTACGGGCTACTTTCAATTAAAATAAGGGTGGCTGCATGATATGCAAAGAATAGTTCGGTACATGGGGGTGCCAATAGTGAGCATTGTGTCGGAATCGGAGACCCGAGATTCACGTCCAGGTTTTGAAAAAGTTTTCAAGGGGCAATGGGTTCCCGATTAGAACTAGCACGGCTTGCCATCCCAGAAAGATGGGCAAACCGAGGCGACTGGAATCAGATTACGAACACAGGCTCAGGGCATGTATGCTAGACTTCAAGGGACGTTGGGAAGATACCATACCCTTTGGGGGAATTTCGACCATACATAACACTAGTGATCAGGCCAAGGAATACAAATGGCATCCTTTTGAAGCTTGTGTACGAAGAGTTGAGTCCCCGCTGTTTGGATGAAGTTGGAGAAAGAGAAAGAAAATTTGGGGAGGAAAGAAAGAAGAAAAATTTGAGGGCCTCAATGATTGAACAAGCTGCGGATAGATGTAAGCTCATCCGGGAGAGGTTGAATACCGCAAAGATCGGACAGAAAAGTTACGCCGACAAGACGAAGAGCGATTTTGAGATTTCTGAGTGGGACCGTTATTTTTGTCAAGATTTCACCCCACCGACCAAGGGTGTTATGAGATTCGGGAAGGGAAGAGGAGCAAGCCAAGTCCAAGATATGTGGGTAACGTATGAGATCATTACGAGAGTCGAATGACGGGGCTATACCGCGTGTGACCTTACGCTCATATGGCCGGCAGTGCCATGAACGGGTTCCATATCCTATGCTTGGGCAGTATATCCCGGAGCCGTCCAAGTATCGAGCTTGATCCGGTAGAGATCGGGAGACCCTCACACTTGTTGAGCATACCAGTACAGTCTGGATGTGGATAGGCGGAGATCAAGTATTGCACCAACAAGGACTATTGTACCTAGGTCTGGTGAAGGGACAAACCCGTTACACAGGGAGGAAGCTAAAGGGGAACGAGAGGCCGAAATTGAAGAAAAAGTACATCCTTCGTTATTTGTTTAGGACCTTGACCTTCGCCTGGTATTGTGGAGTGGTTTGGCCAGTAAGATTGTCCAAATTTCGAGGAGTGACATTTTTGTAATTAGGGGAGGAGAATGTAGCAATCCGGACTGTCCATCTTAATGAATGAGCACTTTAGTTAAATAATTGGTCATTTCACGTTCCAGCTAATTATAAATAATGGGCTAAATTACACAATATATTTTGATGATACCTGTCAGAAATAGTGACGTTTTCGGCAAATAAAGAGGAATTCCAACCGCAAGATGAAGGTCAAAATCAAGGGATGAATGAGTCAAAGTTATGGCCAAAAATACCAAAGTATGGAAAAATGAGGGAAAACAACAAAGTCTGGGATGTGCGATCGATTGCAGGTTTGGTATGATCGATCGCATACAGGCAAAATGGGTCCCAAGGTCTCTAAACTATATGCGTTGGATGAGGTTTCAGGTGCGACAGATCGCAGTGATCTGCGATCGATCGCAAATATGTGCGATTGATCGTATACAGGAGGAAATCAGACCAAAGTGCTCGGGTTCATGTGCGATCGATCGCATCCATGTGCAATCGATCACAAGGACCTGCGATCAATCGCAGATAAGTGTGCGATCGATCGTACGGGGTAACTGGTGCCGGATTTGGTGATTTTAAACCCTTGTCTTGTTTAGGGATCCCATTTAGGTATTTCCTAAACCTAGAGGAGAGGAAGAAGGGAAAGAGGAGAGGGGAGATTGGAGGAGAAATCCAAGAAGGAATCTTGGGATTGAGATCAAGGGAGCAAGCTTGAAGGATTCCAAGCCTAGAACCATTCTCAATCAAGGGTTTCCTCAAAGATCAAGCTTGATCTTCAAGGTTAGTACACTCTACTAACTTCTTTAGCTAAACTCTAGGTTTTCCCTTGTGAATCCATGAGTTTAAGGTTGTATATTCCTTCCCTAGAAATATGCTATACTTCCTAAATCTAAACAAGATAAATGTGAGAGTGGGGATGTATGAATGAATGGTGGAGGTGGAGGAGGCGATTGGATGCCGTGTTGATTGATGAATGTGTGTTGGAAAATGGAGGATGGGCATTTCAAACATAATGAATACATGTGGTGCGGTGTGATGAAACATATGCATTAAGATATCAAAATGAAATGGCTATTAATGTGATGTTTGCCAAGTGTTTGATAAAATGCTTAAATGACGATGTGAATGAATGAACTTAAATTATGAAAGCATGGATTGAGTTATTATTGTTAAATGCTTACGTTGATCAAATGCCCTATATGCTATCTACATTCTCTTCTGCTTATATACGAAATGGAAATGCTATACTTATGCGATCCTCTCATCCCAGCATGTCATCATGATTGTCACTATTGGCATGCACACGAGCACGCATGTTTGCATGAACCGCGTTTTTAAGAGTATATGCATATAATAAATCAACAAGAAAACATTGCATGTCAAGGAGGTTGGTAGCCCAGTGGTGTGCGGGTACTAGCCTCTGGCTCACAAGAAAACTAAAACAAGTATTTGAAAACACTATATGTCAAGGAGGTTGGTTGCCCAGGGATATACGGGTACTAGCCTTTGGCTCAGAAGAAAACAATATGTCAAAGAGGTTGGCAGCCCATGGAGGTTCGGGTGCTAGCCTCTGGCTCACAAGTAAATGAAACATGTCAAGGAGGTTGGTAGCCCAAGTGAAGGGTACTAGCCTCTGGCTCACAAGAAAAGATTCACAAGTATACAAGATGAGACAAGACACGCATGCATGATTTTCACAAGCAATACCGAGATATGGAACGAGTTTTCTAAGCATGAGTTTTATCAGAGTTTTCGCATCCATGCACGCATGTCAAGATAATGATATTGCTTCATATTCAATACTGTTCATCTCATGATACTACTGTGCTTTGAATTGATACCCTGTATTGTGTTCACCCTTGTTATGCTTTTATTATTGCTATGGTTAGCTAGTAGTTTGTACTCGCTGAGTATTCCATGCTCAGCCGTACCTTTATGTCGGCAGGTACCGATGAAGCCCTCGACTCGGAGCCTTGGGTCAAGGAAGAATACTTAGAGAAGAGAGAGCCGTCTATCCCATTACAGTCTCAGGCGAATCGAGATCTCGATGTGTGGCTGTACCTGGACTATTGTTGAGGGGAGAGTACGAGAGGGTTTCTGGTGTATTTTGATATTTTGATAGGTGGGCCTGTCCACCTTAGACTTGATCATGTTTTGTGCATATGTTCACTTGGAATACTAATTTGGATTTTTAAAGAAAAGAAAAAGTTAGTTCACGCTTCCGCATTCAAGATATAGCTTCTGCACTCTGATTATTGTTGCATCATATCATGGTTAGTCTTGTTCATTACCGGATGGTTTGGCAGGTAAGTATAGTCACTCCTAAAGTATTTCTTAACTCCTAGGGGGTATTTTGGGGCACGACAAAGCATGTCTTCTTGACAATCTCTAGTGTGCTAAAGAACTCAATTCAACCAAACTCTTGAAAAAAATCCATTAATGCTTTGCAGCATCATTTTATTTCTTCTTATGACAACTCTTTCCCAAAAATAAAGCCTTCTCAAAATTGTTAAATGACCAGTTCATCTCAATCAATATCTTTCTCTACAAGAGTTTATTAAGACCCTGAAATTTTCAATTCCTTGATTTTTCTTTTTGATCGGCAATTCCTTGATTCTTGAACCAAAGAAGTCATTATGTTGAGCAGTTCGTTGTAAGTTAAAAAGCAAAGTCTTAGAATTACCCCTTGAAATCAAAGATGTTATTCTTTCAAAAACCCCCAACACAATAAAACAATGGCTCAAAGTATTTGCATAAATCGAAGCAAATAATTACCCTTTTTACGGTTCTAAGATAACTTATACCCATCCGTACAATCTTATCACAATTACAGACATTCCCCAGAAGCTCAAGAACAGAAAGTTTGGCTTTTTGAAAATGGATTTACTAAAAGAATTTGCTCTTACAATCATGAAGACCTAATAGGTTTTCATCTCTGCAGTATCAATGCATGTAAACAACAAAGGTCCACAAAACCAGATCCATTCCTTTTCCTTGAAACAATTAGTTCGTGTCCAGAATGGTCTGACAATTGTTACAAATGTCATTCAACTACCCACCTTATTCTCATTCAAGATACTAATCCATGTTTGGATGTCCGGCCCTTAGTAACCCAAACCGTGGAAACCCCTATCCGCTCTCAAACCGCGCTCCCACTGTCTGAGAGCAGAATCGTGATGAGAGCGCGGTTTCGAAAATTGTAAAGCGTCAGTTTCAAACTAGTAGAGCGAAATTTCTAGGATTGAGCCCATACTTCAAAGTCCTTTTAGGAAAAGACTTGTCTTTTCACCAGCTTTTTGCCTCTCAATTTTGTACAATTGTACAAACAATGAATTTAACTTGTGTCAGTCATGTCCTTTTATTATGTTACTTTTTTATTTTTAAATTTTTTTCTTTATTACTCTTTATGTGTTTACAGTTTACACGAGTCGGGGGTATCATAGCCAGCTGTGATTGAACTCTCCCTGAGTTCAATCGCACCCAAAGGTACACACTTGTTTGTTTTAGCTTTTATTAACTTGGATTAAATTCACTAATCTTTAGAATTTAAGAATATAATTTTAATTTTTAGAAAAAATATTATTTATATAGTGGCGCTCCGGAGGTGCTCTCAACCCTATCCTAAATTAAAATTTGATGCTTTCACGCTCTCGCTCCCGCTCACCGCTTTGGTTACTTAGATCGGACCACAAAAAATACACAAACCAGAATATGATAATCTTGACATCCAAACTCGCAAAATGTATGGTTTGTCTCGTATTTACCATGTCCTCAAAACATTCCTTGGAATGTCATTATGGATATGGGTCGCATTGTTATTCTTGCAAGACATGTTCCTATTTACACCAATATTCATCCTACTCTATCAAATTACCAATTGAATTATCCTTTCATCCAATTATATCCAAAGAACCATTCGTGAAAACTTCCAACACAACCCTAATTCAACAGATTGTCTTGATCTTACTACTTATTACTAGCAATATATTTCAGATGACAACTTTGAAATTCATTTTCAAAATCAAGACAATGATTAACAACAGTGACTGGAATGATTAAAATTGAAAATCTTCAGTCTAATTCAATGATTAAGATTGAAAATCTTCATTCCAATTCAGCAAAAGATCAGTTTCAAGCATCTCTAGGCAGTCAAAGTTCCTACAAAAGAAGCATACAAAAATACGTCAATCAAGCTGACAATCAAGTTTAAAGCAATCAAAGACTTTCAAAACAGTGAATTGTGCAGTAGGAAAAATAAATAGTAAAGGTTAAAAGTACAGTCAAAGCATCAAGTAAACTCAAGTATTCAAGACAAATGGATTATCCACTCAAGGCATTCAATTATCCTTCCACCGAAAGCACAAGACATTAAGCATCCCAAGAAGGAAAAGTAGTTAAGCCACTCAAAATAAAGAAAAGAAAGAAAAGAAAGCAAGTATCTATTCAAGTGTTACACTAGAAAACAATCATCTCAATGGTTCTATAATAAACAAAGCTCTGAGACATTTGAAGCAAGTTGGATTCCACAAGTTCATCCTCGATTTAGAGTTAGTTCAAGTGTTGTTATCACACCTTGTAACTCAAGTTTTATTTTCAGAAACTATAAGCAGGAGATTACTCCTTCCATTTTTTAATCTTTCAAAATGAAGTTGTAAAGCGGGAGATTTCAATTTCTTCATTCAGTGTAACTGTTCCTCTGAAGGTATAATATATGTATTTTGTTTTCAATTGTCTTTCAATCTTCAATTTATATTATCATTGCACTCTGTTTCTATGATATCAACTGAGTGATGTTGTAAGCATTTAGTATCCACACTGGATATTACAGAGCAACTGTCCATACTCATGTTATAGACAGAACCAGGCATGGTGGATCATAATAAATTTACGAAAATATGATATATTAGTGCAAAGTTCTGTCTACAACCTGAGTATGAGCAGTTGCTCTATAATATCTAGTGTGGATATCAAAGGCTTACAGCGTCACTCAATTGATATCATAAAAACAGAGTGCAGTGATAATATAAATTGAAGACTGAAAGACATTTAATTGAAAACAAAATACGTATATTATACCTTCAGAGGAACGATTACACTGATTGAAGAAGTTGAAATCTCCTACTTTACAACTTCATTTTGAAAGATTAAAAAATGAAAAGAGTAATCACCTGCTTACAGCTTCCAAAAATAAAAAGAAAATAATACTTGAGTTATAAGGTGTGATACCAACACTTGAACTAACTCTAAATTGATGATGAACTTTTGAAATACAACTTGGTTACAATGTCTCAGAGCCTTGCTCTTTATAGAACCATTGAGATGCTTGTACTTGAGTATAGGACTTAAGTAGATATTTTCTTTTTTTTCTTTTGAATTTTTTATTTTGAATGTCTTGACTACTTTTCCTTCTTGGGATGCTTCATGTCTTGTGCTTTCAGTGGAAGAATAATTGAATGCCTTGAGTAGAGAACTCATTTGTCTTAAACTCTTGAGTTTACTTGATGCTTTGACTGTACTTTTAACATTTACTATTTGTTTTTCCTGTTGCACCTTTCACTATTTTGGGAGTCTTTTGACTGCTTTGTACTTTTTTGCTAGCTTGATTGACGGATCTTGTCTCCTTCTTTGATAGGAACTTTAATTGTTTTGAGATGCTTGGAACATTATGAGCATAGGATGCTCTATTACTGAATCGAATTGAAAATGTTGAAAAAGTCATCTTCATTATTATTGCTGAGATTGATGGAGCTTTGAGAGTTATTTTCTTCATCACTGTCAGAACCATAGTTACCAAGTATGGGCACGGGTATAATACGGCAATGATCCGTTCCGTTTGGGAAGTACAAGTGTTATATGGAAAACATGCAGCAAAAGTATGGAAAAATAAAAAAATAATTAATAATTATGAATAATTAAAAATTATGATATTAACTAATAACAATCATTTAATGCGGAATATGCGTTTAACACGGTAAAAATACACGTATTGTACACGTTTAATACGTAATTCGCATATTAAACGAGTATTATACAATGATACGAGTATAACATGTAACATAGTAAAAGTATGGAGTTTTAAACGGCGACCCCCCACCCCTAAAAGTATTATACAGGTACTATACAGGTATAACACGGGTGTTTGGTAACTATGGTCAGATCCTAATTCTAACTGGGCTTTTTACAGTTTTATTCTGTAACCTGCTTTTGATGTAGATGCCGCTAGGCTATTTTGAGTTTTTGACTTGGTTTGAAGGAATTCTGAGGAATTGCCTGAATTGGTTGGAGAGGGTAATGTGGGATTATTTTGGAGCCATAAAGTAATAGCTTCGGGTATTACTTTGTAGGGATTAAATTCATCCCATCATTTAACTTTGAATTGTATACCAAGATAAGAGAATGTTTGAGTTTGAATAGGAATTATGACAAAAGACAATGAGGTAATCCAGACCAAATTGATCTTGACAAAGAAAAGCAAAGAATGAGAAAATGGGAAAGTTCCTTAGGAATAAGAAATTTTGATTGAAAAGGTTGGAATCTCTGTTGGACAATTGGTGGTAAGATATCTGGAATAGGACCAAAATAAGACCACTAACCCAAGAACCAATACGAAACATTGTAATTTAATTGGGTTTTGAAAAGGAAATACCATGAATGTTGCTTAGATTGATTTTGAAAATAAAAAAAAATTATACCAAGCATTTCGGTAATCCCAATAGTTGAAAGTTTGAGGTGGTTGAGGTTCTTTGTCAAGGTATGTTTCTGGTTCGAATTTGGTGACAAATCTGCAAGGAATATTGAGATCACTTCCCCAAAAGGATGGAGAAATGTCATGAACAATTCTGCAAGTTGAGTGAGCAATCACATCACGATTGTTATTATCAAAATAATGAGTAATAACAATTGATTGGGTATCTGTAAGGATATATTCATAATTTTGTTTTTTTTTTGTGAAAATCAATTATAGGATATTGGCAATCTTGATAAAAATATTTTGGAAAACCAAATTGGGATTGGAATTGGTAAATTGTTTTCCAATTGGAAAAAGGGAAATTTTTTGGGGTTTTAAAATATATTGAGATTTTTGAAAATTTGACCATGAATTTGAAAGAGGTATAGGATTAGAAATCCTGAGAGCCTGATTTTGTTGTGGGACAACATAACACTTTTGAGAACCTTTTAAAGATATTGCCTTTGCATAAGTTTTTGTTGTACTAATTTGAGGAAATTCATAGTCCATCAAGGCTAAAGGTGGTAATGTTAATTGAGTTTCTTCCTCTTCTTGAACCTTGTCATACCAGGCTTAAGGTTTTGAATGTCTATTGCTACTAATTTGGGATTGTTTGGTTTTGGTTTGCTGGACCTTTTTAGACATATTTATCTTCTCTGCAAGGATTCACGGGTTAGGAAATCAAGAATAGAATTGGTCTCACCTTTAAAATACTCAATTTGGAAATCAAATACAAAAAGAATTGTTTGCTATCTCGCATAGATATTTTTTGAAGCAATATTTTGAACATCATTTTGTAAAACATTTTTGGCTACTGGCAATCAACACGGACTAAAAATGCTTGATTGATCAAATCACTTTGGAATTTAGAAATACATAATACAATAGATAAAATTTCATTTTTGATTGTGGAATAATTTTACTAAGTCTGGTTCCATGTACCAGAGGTAAAACGTATCAATTCTTCTTTGTTATTGATTTTCTGTTTTAAGACTCCTCTATATCCTAAATTTGAAGCATCAATTTCAACAAATTTTTTTGGGCATCCTAGGTTTACAAAATGTAAACAAGAAAATGTTTTAACATGTTGTTTGATGTGTTGAATAATTTTAGTATGTTTTTAGGTCAACGGAGGTGGATTCTTGTTGAGTCTTACTCTTAATGTTTACAAATTTGACTAAGATTTTGATAGTGACTTGAAACATAGTTCAAACTACATAAAAATCTTTGTGATTATTTGCAATCATTAATTTCATCTGGAAACTTATCAGCAAAATCGATACAACGCTAGATAGGAATAAGAGTTCCGTGATGGATGTTATGACCAAAGAATCTAATTTTAGTTTGGAATAATTGAATCTTGGAAGAAGATATAACTAATTCATTATGTTTAATTACTTGAAATAATATATTGAGATATTTTTCAATGTTGATCTATGGAAGTAGAATAGATTAACACATCATCAATATAAACAATTGAGAAATTTGAATATGGATTGAGAATATCAGTCATTATATTTTGGAATTCAGATAGAGCATTTTTTAGACCAAATGACATTATATTTCCTTCATAGTCCAAATGGTACTGTAAATGTAGTTTTGTATGTCTTTTTCAATGAATTGAATCTGCCAAAACTAGATTTTATATCAAATTTTGAAAATATTCTTGCATTGTTTAATCTTTGTAAGAGATCTTGTTTGTTTGGTATTAGATACATTGTTTGGTATTAGATATATAATCCATTGTAAAACTTCATTGAGAGGTTTATAATTGATCGCAAGCCTTGGTGTTCCTCTTTCTATTTCAACATTCTTCTGAACATAAAAAGCTGCACAACTGTAAGGAGATTGAGATTTTCTTATTAATTTTTTGTCAAGTAATTCTTTTGTTCTTCTGGGCAGTTAGGTTTGAAGTGTCATTCTTTACCACAATTGTAACATATTGGGGTATTTGTATATTTCTTTTTGTGAATTTGTTTTGAAAATGAAGGTTTTGAATGGGAGAACCATTTTGACAGTTGCTTTTCTTTATATTTTGGCCTATATTTGAGTTTATGTTTAGAAAATCTTTGTTTGTAATATTGATTGTCTTTATCTATTCATTTTTTTAATTATATTTATGTGATTTGTGATATTTTGTATACCTGTGTTTTGAATTTCTATGTTGAGTGTATTTTTCACATAAGAAATCAAATTGTTCACAAAAAGAACCAAGTTCTTTTCTGTTATGAATTTGTTCCTTTTTGAGTTTATCCTTAAGTCCAAGATCAGTGCATAATGTAATGTCTTATGTATTGATATGTGTGATAAGATCACTATAAGTAAGCTTATCGTATGATATATGTCTATTGTTTTTGTCTCTGATTTTTGTCCTAATTTTTTCAATGAATACATTGGGTAATCCAGAAAGATATTTCTTTCTGGAAGGATTGGGTACAATCATCACGCATCATGACTTTATTAAGGAATGTATCTTTGTAATATCTAAAATCTTGAAATTTTCTATATCTTAGATTATTAGAGATCAAATGATGTATCTTTGATTTTTGAGGGGTCACCTAAGAAGTGTTTTGCAATGGAAAAAATTAAGGTTGCAACTGCATCCTGTATATCTTCACCATTGTCATTTTGAATTGTAGTTACATCGGAAGTAATTTTTACTGAATTAAGGATTATTTGCCTATATTAAAAATTGATATAATAATCCCACCATCTTTTGAGTTGTCTTGTAAATCTAGCGACAATCATTTGAGGTACAGAATGATATGAAGAATCATGTCTGTTTTGGTAGGCTGTACTAATCATTGTCATTTCTTAAAGAGTATTTAGAATGTGATCTTTTGTAAAACTATCGATGTTTCATTCGTAGATAGATTCACTAGGATAGGAAGCTTGTCTAAATTGTCCACATTTCTCGATCTGTATATCAGGATACGTAGGTCTTTGATAGAAGTTCCTAGTTGGAGCTTGTTTCCAATCAATTTTGTTGATTGAGTTTTCTTCTTGATTTTTGAACTTATGTTGTAATTTGTCAATATTTTCTATGTCAGTATAACGCCCCAAAATACCCCCTAGAAGTTAGGATACTTTGACGACGTGACTTAACCTTAAATCAAACCTGCAAAGAGTATACAAGGCAAGCTAAACAGTGACTAAAATTTTTTTATTTAATGATTCACTATATTCCAAGTGCAATTGATTACAATAACCGGACATAAATGAAAATATGTACATGAACTCTTTAGCTTGAGTCTCAACTCAAGTGATACAAACTTCCCCAAACACAAGACCCAAAATACATCTCTCTCTCTCTCTGCTCCCAACCATTGGCTACATGCCAAGGTTCCTAATATCTAGATAATCATCCGAATAACCTCCTGCTCTCCCTGAGCTCCCTCGGTCCAAGGAACCTGAGTTCATATCTCGTATAGTGTACCCGCCGACATAAAAGTACGGCTGAGCATGGAATACTCAGTGAGTACAAGCTACTAGATAACAATAGTAATAACAATAAAATAACATACATCATACAGTTCATCATCACATTTTTAAAATCAGAGTGCGGAAGCAATAACAAGTAACGACGAATATAACTCTTGAATATCCTGTAATAACTCATGTCTTATGTTCATGTTTTAGCCAATCTTGGTTCAATTACCTTGTGAGTTCCTTATGCGTCTCATGTTTCTTGTGGGTTCCTTACAAGTATTAGGCAATTCTTTATTGGCTAGTACCCGAACTATGAATTGGACGGACGTACTAGGTTCTTGTCGGGTTCTTATCTCGTGAGAATTATGTGTGTTTTCTTGTCGACGTGCTTGTAAATTTTCTTGCTTGCCTGGGAACAGATGATAATGCCCGTACCTGGTCTTAGTACATTATCACCCTTCCATATTTCTTGATTCTTGCTTGGAGACAAATACTAGTACCCGTACCTGGTCTTAATACATTATCACCCTTCCATATTTCTTGATTCTTGCTTGGAGACAAATACTAGTACCCGTACCTGGTCTTAGTATATTAGTATCCTCTCATACTTGTTGGAAATAGATGTTAATGCCCGTACCTGGTCTTAGTACATTAACACCCTTTCATACTTGTCTTGGAAACATATACTACTGCCCGTACCTGGTCTTAGTACACTAGCATACTTTCGTATTATTCATGTATTTGAAACAGATACTAGTGCCCGTACCTAGTCTTAGTACACTAGTATCCTTTCATGCGTATTGGGGAATGGATGTAGTACACTAACACCCTTCCATGTTTCTTGATTTTTGCTTGTCATGTTTTCTTGTGAGCCAGGTATGACATATCCTAGTGATATGCCCTACCCTTGACATTCATGTTTGTTTAACTTGTGAGCTAGAGGCTAGCACCCGCACATCCCTAGGCTACCAATCTCCTTAATGTTTCATTTACTTGAGAGCCAGAGGCTAGCACCCTTCACTTGGGCTACCAACCTCCTTGTCATGTACTTGTTTCCTTTCACTTGTGAGCCAGAGGCTAGCACCCTTCACTTGGGCTACCAACCTCCTTGTCTTGTTATTGTTTCATTTCACTTGTGAGCCAGAAGCTAGCACCCTTCATTTAGGCTACCAACCTCTTTGACATGTACTTGTTTCCTTTCACTTGTGTGCTTGTCAATTGTGGCAACCATGATGACGTGAGCAATTTAAAGAAATGACATATGACATTTTAAATTCTAATTCTAACATAAGGAACATAGGCAAGCATATAAGACATTGAATCAATTTATCATTTTAGGGAAAATCACCCAAGCCCTACTTACATATTCTTCCTTAAAATCCATTAATTCCTTGTTTAGTCATTTTATCAAACACCCGGTGTGCAACATTTCTTAGTCCTTCCATTTTCTCTTTTTAGTGCATATTTTCCATCACATTATCAAGGTAGTTCATTATTCGTAAAATGTTCATCCACCATTTTCCATATCACACAACATTCATACGGTATCCAATCGCCTCAATCAACATCTCATCCATACATCCATACCATTTTTCTTACCTTGTTTATATTTAGTGAAGATGATACATTTCATATGGCAAGAAAGCATAATATCAAGAGTCACCATTCACAATCAAAAACCTAGGTTATTGCTAAGGAAGTTAGTAGGGTGTACTAACCTTAAAATCAAGGCTTGATCTTGGGTGGAAACCCTTGATTGAACTCCAACTTGGGAGAGGACCACCCTTGCTTGAAGGATGCTTGAGTGGGAAAGAAAACCCCCTGAAAAATACCTTGGAAAAACGCTGCCCTAGCTTCGAGAAGGACTCCCCCACGAGCTTGAGGGTAGATTTGATGGTTCCAAGCCAAAAGGATGATCTTGGGTCTTCGAAACCCTTGATTGCTTCAAGATGATGCCCTAGGGTGAAAACCCCTTTCTCCTCTTCTCTAAATCTCTCCAAATTTGGTCTTAGAGGGTTTTATGAAACCCTCTCTCACGAGTTTTGGGTATATATAGAAGTTGGGGTGGTCAAAGACTAACATACCCTTAATGATTTGACTTAAAATCGACCAAAAAAGGCCAAAAACGCGTTGTTCGGTCGACCGGTGGTGCCCATCGGTCGACCGGTTCAAAATAAGATCTTTGGACAAAAATACCATAAAAATTTTGGCAGGTTCGATCGACCGGTAGTGAGGTTCGGTCGACCGGATAGAGGGTCGGTCGACCGGATTTGTGTTCGGTAGACCGGTTGCTGACTCGGTTTGGTATTTTCACCATAAATTTTGATTCCCTAATCCAATTTTAACGATTCAACTTGCGTGGGATTTTTCTTTTAAAGGGGAACAACTTTCATGTTTTATAAAACTCCTAATTTTGAGTTTTACTTAGTCTAAATGGGCTCACAAGTTGACTGATCCAACATAACTGCTGAGTCGACCACAGACCACCTTTCGGAAATCTCACGTTTGACATAACTTACGCTCAAAATCAAAAAAAGTGTAAAGCATGAGCTGTTAAGAGGGTTTAAATACCTTTCCAAAAATTCAAGAATCATTCAACAGTGACTGAACTAGAGCTTTTTAAAGTTGAGGGTAATGCCAAAACATACCTCTTCAACACCTAGAACATAAGGAGTGCTTTTACACTCCTTTCCTTTGGGTCCAACACCCTAATCACACCTCGTGAATCATTCCTCATAGGTTTATAACCTACCTAGGTGTTCATATGAATTCACACCAACATGCATGAGAGGCCCTGGCCTCTTTATGCCTCGCGCACTAGCACTATTTTCCTCACTAGTTACTTATAACTCATTAAACGCTTAAAGTATTTTATACCCTTGTTTTTTTTTGTTTTTTTTTTTCTCACTTAGAGTATATTTATACTCTCTCTTTGAGACTCAAAACATGTACCTAAACCTTCCCTTGACTCACCATAATACTAGGAACACCAAGGAGGCCTTAGGCCTTTAAACACACCGTACAAGGGCACTGTTCACATGAACAGTGAACCAAATTTCCGGGGCTCTACAGTTAGATTGATTAAAATCAGATTCTGATATATATATGCGATTTTTGTTAAACCGTTGATTGTATGTGATATTTAATTTTACGAAGATTCAGTTTTTTGTTCTATAATATGACATTGTGATCCGTGTGTATCTAGTTAGTTGTGAAGAATCTAAGACTTGAGAGCATTTGTATATGATTGTATTCAATTGATCAAGTTTTTCATCAATTTTTTCTATTAATGTTTTGGATGATAATTGTTTTGATAAATTTTGAGGGATTTCGTGTGGTGTGAATATTGGTTTTTTTGTTTGTTTTTGTGGTTAAACTATTGGAAGAATGTTTTCTCTTTGGACTAAGTTTTCTACTCTAGTCAATTGTGTTCCAAGCATATGTAGGTGTTGATTTCTGTAATTATTTTGTTCCACAATTTTTTAAATGTCTCTAGCATTTGGAGGAGTTTGCGTGTCATTTTTGACTTTGAATGGAGAAGCTATAATGATAGAATTTCTGTGTGGAATTTGTACTTGTTCTAATGGAGGATGTATGGATTCTATATTTTTATTAGCAGATGTTTGTCAAGTAATTGGAGATTTACTTGTTAAATTTAAGGTTTTGACAAAAGGAAAATAGATTAAATTTTGTTCTGTGTAGATTTCAAACCATTTGAAGAAAAACATATGACATTTATGTTTTCTTAAGAATTGATAATATTCTTCTCTAATTTGATCTTTTTCTTTGTCAAATACTTTGAAAAATCAATTACGTATTTCTTTATTTTCTTATGAATTAAAGTCTTTGTGTATGAATGACTTGTCTATCTCAAATTCAGTATCTATTATATCAATTTGAAAATCTAGCATTTGAGATTGTGTTGGTGATAATGAAAGAGACTGTTGAGATGTATTTGACTCATTTTCTTCATGTTCTAATCTTTCTTTTGTTTTCACTGTGTAAATTGGCTGGGATATTCTTGATGTTCTAAGTTCTGATAAATTTGTTATTTTTGGATTTGAATGTATTGAAGAACATGAGGATCTTGGAGCTTCAAAATCAAATGTTCTTATATCAAAAAAATTTCTTTGAAAAGAAGAAAATCGGATTTCTACTTTGCCATTAGGATGTTCTATTATTTGTTGTGGAATATTGTCTTTTTGTGTTGTTGAAGATTGTGGTACTTCATTTTGTAGACACCAGTGTACCTACATCATCAAATTGGATGTGTTGTTTTGGGGTTATTACTCCTGATTTTGTTAAATCAATTTGAAGGAGAAGGGTTTTCTCCTTTTGGACTTGTTTGGTAAGCTTGAAGGCTATTAATTGTTGTTGTCAGAACTTTGTAATGGATCCTATAGACTAATGTCAAAGGTTGTGATCCTGGAAGCATTTCTATACCTTTAGTTTAAAGATTTAAGGTTAACACATGTAAGATATTTTTGTCTGTAAGAGATACGGTAAAGTTTGGATAACAATTGAAATAAATTAGACCATTGCAAAGATTTGATTGAACTATTCCTAATAAAGAATCTTGAAACTTAGTATGTCTATAATTACAAAGACATAAGAGAATTGTGGTATTTAAACCTTCTCTTATTAAAGGTTTGACTGCAACTTGGACCATTCCAATATGCAGGAAATTGTACTTTTGTTTGTCTTTCTAGAGCTTTTTCACTAACCAATTTAAATGTTTCAGTGAGATTTGATAAAGAAATTGTTTGTTCTGATGTTTTAATTGAGTAATCGCTTGAAAACTTAAATGTTCTTTTTTTGTATATTTGTTTTATTGGTAATTTCGATATTTTCCAATTATCTAATTTTTTCTCTATATTTACTAGATTTCTTTCTTCACTATTAATGATTTCATTACTAGATGAACATGATTTAGAAAACATGGACTTAAATAAAGTACTCATTATTGAAAGAGATATAGTCGAAATAAATTATATTATTGTGATAATAATTATCTAGAATTACAAAGTATTTTTCACAAGGTCACGTATACGGTCTGTGCTTTCCCTAAACGGTTATCTGCACGTCGGTGGTATTAACTAATTGACCTCATGTGTCTTGTGATAGATACTTAACAATTCTTTGATAACTATTATAATAGTAATATATATTCTTTCTCAATATATATATATATATATATATATATATATTCTTTTTCAAACGGACACAAACAGACGAGATGACCCATGAACTTGGCCCTCAAAAAAAAAGTTTCAGGGACCAAGAATATTTCATATCGCTTAATCATTCTTTACAAACCCATCAATGTAATTACTAACATTATCAATCATTATTACACCCCCCCCCCCCCCCCCCCCTCCCCCTCCACACACACACCACCCCACCACACACAAGAAAATCATGTTGAATGGACCCCATCAGACAAATAATCAACATTGAATATTAGTACCTGACAAATATCGAATAGAAAAATCTAACTTGATTGTTTGATATAAACGTTTGGAGGTAGTAGGATATTATACCCGACAAATACTGCATTTGACATCATCGTCCTCACAACCCATACTACCTGCATCTGG
Organism: Tetracentron sinense; assembly: GCA_015143295.1. NCBI lineage: Eukaryota > Viridiplantae > Streptophyta > Magnoliopsida > Trochodendrales > Trochodendraceae > Tetracentron > Tetracentron sinense. The sequence continues at coordinate 17,663 of JABCRI010001372.1, forward strand.
TGGTGCATGCATATAACAGTTTTTCTTAAGGCAGTTTAACAATGCTTCTTCTGTGAGTGCTGTGCTAACAGTACACATCTTCTCCCCTAGAGCAAATAATTCCTGTAACAATAGCGAGCATTGAGCCTTAAGAACTAAGAAGGGGGGAAGGGTCATGAAGGTAAAATATCATCTGAGAACATGTTTCAAACCCTTCAAACAATATTCAGGCATTTATATTTTGTTTTAAAATGTCAAACAGTAGTCAGGCCTTTATATTTTGTTTTGAAATGTCTTAAATGATAGGTTATTTTGAGAAAATAGGACTACTCAAGTTATCCCAGAAAACCATTATCAAGTAAAAAATAAACAAAAATAAATTCCAAGAAAGAAGAAGAAAATCTTAATTCTACAAAGTAGCTATAGGTGCACTTCATTATAGAGCATTATCAGAAAAGAATGAAACCTCATATGACAAGTTATCAATATCCAGTCTCATGTCTCTATGCTGATCGTGAAAGCCAATTCCACCAAGGAACAAATTAGTTTACATAACCAATAATTGCTGCATCAGTAGAGAAAAAAGAGTTAGAAAAAATGCCTACAGCCACAAAGTCAAACCCAAAGATCAATTACCTCATAGGTTAGCTCTTCATCTTGTTCAATCCTCTCGAGTGCAAGAAATACCTATACAATAACAAAACAAGTGCCATTTTCAAATTCATTATTCCAGACAAATTTATCTCTTTTGCAGTTAATGACTAAGTTCAACAATTCATATTTTTATAAGTACAAAGAAAATGTAACTCAACGCATTTTTAGTAGCCTATAGGCACCTCTGCAATTCCATCCATGTTATAGCGTTGGAAGCCATCCTGATGTCTCGAGAGACCCTGGAAAGGCCGGTGAATGCCATCTTCTGGATGAGGAATTGGCCTACTGTGTAGATTCTCACTGTTACCACCTGGTCAACCATAAGAACTTAGGCGATATGAGGGAACTTCTGCTGAAAATTGCAGAGATAAACTAGGTGTAGTAGGCCCACTAAAAGGTATTTCTGTTTGAGGCAATTGTGGAATAGCAACGTGGGGCTTAGGCATCGATAAACTATTGCCATTGCCATGATCAGGGATCCTTTCCCTCGTGTCCCCAGTGATTGTCCTCCGAGTTCTAACTAATACAACACCATCACTACTGGGAGGCCATTTTCTGCCCCTTCTAGGAGCTTGTTGAGATGATGGGCATTCAGAAAGGGAAAGGCTAGAGCTGGAGAGTGAATTCCTCTTAGGGACTAATTTTCCCCCTGTTAATGACCCAGTCATGTTCTTACTTCTAGCAGAAGAACTCTTTGCAACAGGACTTCTCTTCCTTACAGCGTCGTTCCTTTGACCGTGGCTTGAGTCTGAAGATGAACAACCAGATGGGAGTACATCTGATATGGATGTGCATCGAAGATTTCTCAGACCATGCCTGCTTGAATTAGCACCTGACCAAGGTAAGCAGGGTTTGCAACCTGGCTGTTGTTTCTAGATGCAAAAGAACGTTGGACAGAGGAACCCAAGGAAGTATCCGAACTACCCGATCCAGATCTTTGATGAATTTGCTTTTGAGATTTTGTATTTGATGCTATGCTGTAGCTTGCTACTTCCTCCAATGCAGAAAATCTCTGAAGAACTCCAGATTCCGCATCTTCCGGTTTAGGAAGCCCTGTCTGAATCCTTGAAGTTGAGGGGATGACTTCAGAAACTTCTGTCTCCACCTGCACTCAACTAATTTCAGCAGGAACTGTTTCTTTATAAAAGGACAGTTTCTAAAGTTCCTGGTGGGACATTTTAGGGTCGCTCATAGTAGAGTACATCTTAGAGGAACTTCCAAATAATGGTGTACAACATTAAGCCATTGGGTCAGCAATAATATTTACAGAAAATGAACAGGAAAGGCAGAATTTCAAGTACAATGGCCTTTGAAATCAATTGTTGATAAAATATCAGGACAAAAGCAAGATAAACTTTCTATCCGTAAGTCGTATTTAAATTTGTGTCAAAAGGGAATACCTAAAGCTGCTCATGATCAAGTAGATAATTAAAATAGTAAAGTGTAAATTTGAATTCTCGTACTTGAGCAGCATAGACTCATGGAAGGTACTCTGCAGCCCCTGTGGTAAGTTAATATCATTCACCTCAATACCAGTATATGTTAATATGAAATCAACCGAGGGTGTATGACACCATTATTCTAGTAATCACCCCATTTTGCACCCTTGTAGGGCGCACAAGACCTCATGTGACCTATGAGAGAGTTCCTAAAAATGTCACCTTAACTTTTTAAAAATGACGAAAATACTCTTATTGGTAAATAACTAAAATGCCCTTGACATATTTTAAAAGGATTGTGATACATTCTACTTTATCTTTATCTTTATTTAATATAATTAATTTGGTAGAAATCTATACCTTTCCTATCATTAAACACTCTTAAATCAGGGAAATTATTAATAGACTAATAGGTAGATAACATGTGTTCCATAGAGGAAAGCAGATACAATCTAAAGTCTTATAAAGCAATTAAATACCTTAAATGCAAAATTAAAACCTTGGTAAAATAGTTAGAATAGGATAAGATACACAAGGATACAGCAAATTTAATGTCAAAGTTCAAAAATTATTTTTTGGGGGCCCAACAAGAGGGGTCGCCGTTTGAAACGGCATCCCGCTTTGAAGAAGTTTGTTGACTCCAACTCATTCTCATTTTTGAATTAAAACCCCATTTTGATCCCTTCTACTTCTATAAAGAACCCTTTGTGTCCGAATTTGGGGATCTAAAATATTGACTACTTGAGGGAAATTTGTGAGAATCTTTGAGGTAAGCTTTTGGCGTAGTTTGGAGTGATTCAAAATATTTAAAATAGTGGAATAAAATATTATTTTATTTCTAATTACCATTGAATTGGACCATTTAGGTACCCCAAATGATTTTCTATTGTTTTCTATAAATAAAATCTCCTCCCTTCTTCTAAGAACCACCAAAAGTGAGTTGTATAATCTTTCTCTTCTGCCTTTTTGTGTTGCTGAATTTTTTTTTCAATATTTGAGACTTTTGCTTGGTAAGAAACAAGAGTAAGGTGCACAGCTCTAGTATGTGCAAGACAACAGCCAATATAAGGGTTTTGTGAGTTGTTGTGTCCTAGAGGCGTCGCGTCGACAACCCTATGCATCTTAAGTGGGGGCACGAATTGTCTTAAAAAGAGCAATATAGTCTGTGCCTCACTTCACAGGCTCCGTGAATTTTTTTCCCTAAATTGTTAATTGGTGTAGGAAATTGCCCGCAAAGGGATTTCAGGAATACTATTACAGATTGTAGAACTTGGGATAGCATTTACAGGTATTTATTTTCGAAACAACAATTTTAAGATGATTCAATACAAAATCCCTGCAATTACCATAGAAACCTTAGGAAGAGATGAGGAAGAGGAAGTTTAGATCTAGCTGTGAGTTCAAATTTTGGAATGCTTCGAAGGGTTTCAACCACTTCTATGTCTATTGTCATCCTGTGGGTCGAGATTTAACCTCCAAGCATCATGATTTGCAAAATAACACTATCTGATACTTCCAATCTGATGCGCCATGAAGGACCTTTAAAGAAGGGGATGTTCCTTTAGAGCAATTTCCTGCACCAATAAAAAAATTCACAAAGCCTATGAGGTGAGGCACGGACTATGTCGCTCTCTTTAAGAAGATTCACGCCCCCACTAAAGATGCGTAGGGTTACCAACACGATACCTCCAGGATACAACAGTTCACAGAACCTGAATACTAATTGTAGTAGTGCACAAACTAGAGCCGTACACCTAACTCTTGTTTCTTACCCAACAAAAGTCTTAAACCTTTAATAAAAAAATTCGCAAAACAAAAGGCGGAAGAGAAAGATGATACAACTCGTTTCTGGTGGTTCTTAGAAGAAGAGAAGAGATTTTTTTTTTTAATCCTTTGGGTTACCTAAACAGTCCCATTCAAGTTTAATTAGTGTGCCATTAAAGGCACCCAAGAAGGAGACGTCTCCCACTATCTAATGCCTCAAAAAGCTATAAGGAAAAAAAATATATATATATATTTTATTCTTTGTTTTAAATGTTTAATCTTTTGGGAAATCTCTCTTTGATCTTTCTCTACTCTCTTTTACAGTAATTTCAAAAGGGATTTTGGAGCTCAAATCTTTTTTTGCTTATAGCAAATCAAGGATCACAAATAAGGAAGAACTTCTTTTTACAATTTAATTCTTCTTTTTTATTTTATTTTTATTTGCTCATAGCATCCTTTATCATTCTAGTTCCCTTCCATAGAATTTATTAGGTTTTTTCCCTTTCTTATACTTGTAAATTTCTTTGAGTAACTAACTAGAGGAGATCAGTCCCAAAATTTGGCCTCAGGACTTGATTTGGGTCAGAGATCAATTTTGGCCTAATTAGTTTTTCAGCTGGACACCATCGATCCTTGATTTACCTCAGTATTTGTAACCATATTTATGGGTTTTATCAATCCCTAAACGAATTTGAAAAACTCATAAATTTGACATATATGGCAATTTGGGTCCTCTACTCTAAATCCAATTCTCTGCACCCAAAATTGGGTACCTATAGTTATACCTCAAAGTTATTTTTGTTGTCAAATTAATTATATGCTGTTCCCCTCTTAATTTTGAGCATTCTAAAAGAAACAAGGATTGATTCGGAGTACGAATGACCAAGATATGGCCCAAACAAGTTTCTAGTTTGTATATATTAGTATATGCTGCACCAAATAAGAATTTATGGAACTTGACATGAAAAATTCAACCCTTGAACGAACTCAGTAATCTCTGAAATTTGGTATCTTTTGGATATTTTTTTCTGAAATCGGAATACGATGGATATCTACAGTTATACCCTCAACCATGGTTTAAAATTTTGATACATATCCACCAATATGGGCTGATACATATCCTATTTGGAGCTACCCAATACAATGGTACACTAAAAAAAAAAAAAACTTGTATCAAGCTGATACGGGACCAAAATACGGGGGATTTTTCAATTAGTTTTTTTTTTCTCATTTCATTTATACTAGGATCCACAGCATAAACCCGATATGCACAACTTATTTACATAAAATATTATTGAAGTAAATGATTTTAATTAATTTTACTTTCATTTACTTAAGTTATTATTATGTAAATAAGATTATCTCCCTATTTGAATTCAATAAAAATTATCCTAGATCCAAATTCCTGAAGAATAAAAAGTCAACTTTTCAGTTCAAGAACAAAATCCTCTTTTTAGTACCTTTTAGGGAGTGAGTTAAAATTTCAACTTTCAAATGAATAGGTATTTCGCACATATTCAAATTTCATAAATTCTATTATATCAAAAATTACCAAAACCCAAAAGTCTGGCAAAAAATAGTCTCATATTTTAGTCTTAAAAATATTTTCATCTACATGATCAAAAAATCAACTAACAGTGTAACAGTTCAACATAAAAAAGACTTACATTAAGCTTAAAATTTATGGTTGTAATTCAGTACATTCTTATTTAACTCATTGAACGTAAGGTTTTAATATTTAAATTATTTTTTTTATACTTAGCTAAGTGACAATGATTTGTATTTCTATACTCCCACATGGACTGGTCTTAGTTTTGAGCATCACTACCCACAAGCATCCTTAATTATGAGTAATTTTGGTGAATAAAAAGACCTATAACCAAGACTATTAGTAGTGCCATATCCCTAAGACCCATAGGCTTAATCATAGTAGGGCCCCGTTCATTATATCAATAAATGAGTAAAGCCATTTGCTTAATTATTGTATAGTTTATAACAAATTATAATATTTTAAATATCTTTTCATAAAAGTAAGTAGATGTTTTGCAAAAACAATACCCACCTAAAAAAATAAAAACACTAATTAGCTAATGAATAAACATAGATATAACCTACATATTACTTAAATTAGTGTACTATGCCTAATAAAATATCTTTAATTAATTTGAAATTAAATTTTTTTTTAAAATTCAAAAAAGAGAATATTCAATAGTTGTAAAACAGTACATTTAATTAACATATAAAGATTCAAATGAAAACATTGAAGTTGGGTGAAATTTAGGTTTTTCCCAAAAATATTCAAATTTTATTTACAAATCTAGTTCGAATCCTTAAAATATATGAAAATGCATGAATTTGATGCAATTATGGGTGTTCTATTGCAAAATAAGTTTAAAACCATCCAATGTAGGAATTAATTCAAGAAAATTAGAAAATAAGGGCTTTTGAAAAACAATAGTTTTTTTTAACAAAAACAGATAAAGCCAGTCAAATTTGGTTCATGTCGACCAAAGTATCTAATTTATTTAAAGGTTTTGTAATATTTTGGTCGATATTACTGAAGTATTATTAAAACTATTGAAACATGTTGCTGAAACCCTATGTCATTTACACTTCATCAAGTGGATATCGGTCATCAATAATGAAGCCGAAACATTTCCATCAAAGTTAACCAAAATGTGTCAATTTGTAAACCACACAAATATGTTTCATGTTGGTACCCATGAAAAGAAAGAGTTTCATAAGAAACAATAGAAAATGTGTTAGAAAATATTATAATTTTGATGTCGCATGTAGATTTCATGTCAGTACCCAAAGAAATGGATGTGTTTTGTAAGAAACATTAGAAAATTTGTCGATATTTTAAACCATGATTTATACTAAAAATGACCATTTTTATTTATTACACAAATTTTAGGTTACCATCAATGTTTCGTGTAGATACTATCAAAACTTTTATTTCCATGATACCCATCATATTTCAAAGCCTATACCAAATGAACCATCCATAGCTACATTAGATATTGATGTTCCAAAGGCTCCACGAGTTTGTAAGAACGCCAAGGTTTTAAAGAGATGTCTATTGGAACTGTTAACTCATTGGTTCTCGAGAAGGTAATGTGCCACAAGAAAAATACACAGTGTAGAGATCTGTGTTTTGGTATCTAATACATGATCATGAGAAAAAATCGATTTCTGTGTTTTGGTATCTAATACATGATCATGAGAAAAAATCAATTTCTTTACAATTATGATTCATTTTTTTGTGCCCAAGGAAGGATACAGACAACATATATGATCTTGTCCACTACTGTAACTCTGTAAGTTAATTAAGTTCAAAACAATTATAGCCCTAAATGAAATGAAATCAAAGTATTTGAAACATAATCAAATAGATGATTTCTTTACAGTATTTGAAACTTAGTTCACAAGAATTTAGTAAAATTAAACATTAAAAAAAACTTAAAACATAATCAAATAGATCATGTCACTATCGAAGTTATTGTGATCTCACTAAAAATAATACCATGCTCATTACCTATTCTTTTGCACCATAACTTTATAATTTCCAATTTAAACACACGTGCACACATACATAATCAATTCTCATTTAACTACCAATTCTAAGTTCTTTGAATTTATGATAGCAACCCATGAGCACAACCATCGATTGAAGAAAATATAGAAAGAGAGGTGCGGGAGTTTCCTTGCAAACCCAAAACTCACATTTAACAAAATATCACTTGAATTAGCTAATCCCAATGATATCTACCATGACAATCTATAGACTCAGTCATTCATGATAATACAATGCAGAGGAAAAGGGAAAATAACCATAGAAGCTGCACTCTTAATTCGACAAATGCATCCTAAAATACTAAAAATGATAAAATTCATTCTCTCAAACCAACTGAACTTGGGACCAACCACAATAGTATCTACCACTAAACCTTTGAAGGAACCAACATCCATGAAAAAATTAAAACAAAAATGAGAAATTACACTCTTTTATTATATGCATGCTTAAAACCAATTCCCAAATGTGTATTGTTTATTTTCCAAATTCACAACAAATCCACAAGGGATAAATCCAAAAGACCCAATATTCTTTCTTTTTTGGGAGTATCGGTAGATCACCTGAATCAATAACTAAAAATAAATAAAAGCATCACCACATAAACCAAAATGAAAAGTAGGAAACCCCATAAAATACATACTAAAATCCCACAAATGATATAATTGGTATGATTTTTAGAGTAAATGAAAAGCAAAGAACAAATTAAAGAGTCCATAAACCCTAAAATATAAGATTGATATACCATTCGATTCGAAGAAAGCTATATTGGGGTCAATAAACCCTTGAAAAACCAAAATCAAAACTCTGCTAGTCGACCTTGAGCCAATGCCGTCTGAAGTCTATAGATTGCTAAGCGTCACCAACAGAATCAAGCTCACCATCGTCAAATGTAAAAAATAAAAAATAAAGAGATAGGAAGCATATACAGAGATTTGAAGACTTGAAAAACCAAACGGATGAAGAAGACAGAGATTTGAGTGTTGAATCCAGTGAATAGAGATTGGAAGAGAGAGAGAGAGGTTACGGTGGGGAGACGAAACAGGGGGAAAGAAAAGGGAGGTTCGTTGGGGAGACGGAGAGGGAAGGAATGAGAGGGAAGGAGGGCTCTTCCCTACTTCTCTAATCAAATATTATTTTTTTTTTTTAAATTATATAGATCCCTTGTGCGTGAAAGACAACCGCGCCTTTAAACAATTTTAGGTTTTTTTTTTTAGAGTTAGTTTTTGGTATTCCTGAAGGAAAATAGTCACCTCCTCAGCCGAGGAGAAGTTACCGTCTCGTCCCGCCTTTTTGGGGCCACGTGTACCCTTTTTACTTTCATTAATTGTGGTTAAGATTCAGTCACCCCTAAGGTTCACACATCTACCCTTGGTTTTTAGAAAAAAAAATATTTAAACGAAATTAACTACAAGAGGTAGTCAATTTTTTAACCATAGTTCAAAGGCTTTTGTGAGAGTGAGGAGGAATAGTCCCCTTGTGGCACCCCGAACCCACGCCTACCGGAGTAGTGTCCCGAGACGCATGCCCGATCGTTCATACCAGCTCAGCGGAAGACTTTACCGCACAAATGCGGAAAAATTTAAACTTTACTCCCATGGAGCAACATAAACTCTGGTCATCACAATAGTCATAACCACAAAACAAATACCTGTATATTATTTACCATTGTGTCTGTTTTACAAAATGGAGGCGCCACTAACGCGCCGGGACAAGTCTCTATCCAAAGACAAAAGTAGTACAAGGTGCAAGATCCACACCTACTACTCGTCCGCTCCAGTATCTGTTGACATGAAACGTCATTGAGCTATGAAGCCCAATAAAAAAAACCACAATCCATCTATACTATCTTCCACATTATAGCAAAGCATCAATAAACACATAATATACATATACTGATTCATGATACAATTTAGTAATATATCCAAGTTATATTGTGAACCTCAGTCACACAGGGCCATCGCACCCAACACGAGATTCCCAATCTCGAATATCTTTCCCAACTATGGAGTTCGTTATGCAACATGTATGTCTTTTACCAAGTTATTTGTTTCGATCATCAACCATGTTTTACTCCGAGTCCTGAGACTCCGTTAACCGGCCTTTAGCCCATACATGTTCATCATAGAGTGGTCTCTATACCCTATTCGAGCTTGATCATTCCAAGCTCAACACAATTCCGGCATTACCCGATCACATCATAACTTGAGTCATCCAGACTCCTGAATATTATTCCGGTATTTACCCGAACATGACCAACCCTTGGGTGTCCCAACCCACACAGACCAGAATCCTGAAGATTCTACACAACTAGGGTAATCATCCTCCAAGGACTTACAACATATACTTTGACTGACAGCACCTACTGTGTATACACACCGCCATCTCACTGGTTATCAGTCACGAAGGAACCCCGGCCAACTTGTCTACTGTCATCTTCTGGCTATTCACTGGAGGCACCCCGAGCCTTACTGGACACCGTCTCTCCATGAGGTACCACCTAGAAGGAACCCCGATAGGCATAACACCGCCTCTTCAGACCCAACCATAGAGGAACCCCATTCAATACACTATATAATGCTCAGTCACTTTAGACATCTTTTAGGACTCCGACATCTCCCAGTTCAACCAATTGTGACAACGCTTGAGCATGCCGGCTCAACTAACTGCGAATCCGAAGATTCCATACTATACACAATCACTACTCCGGACCTAGTCAAAGAGGATCTATGGATAGTAATCCACTCACTCCCGACTATCAGTCACAGAGGTCTACACACTATGACCCCGACTATTCCAGTATCAAAATAATCATCACATCATATACACATGCCATGTCAAGTCAACAAATCGCTTAGCGATTGGTCACCCAATTGATCGCCGAACCTAAATTCTGAGTTATTCAACCCAAAACCGAGGGCTACGCCCCTCTGCTCAGTTCCTATACCTCCCCATACAAGTACATATAACCCATTTTATCACATCATGACAAGCATAATGTTGAATAAAGATCTGAGATCAGGAAGGGGCTCTGTAATTATCAAAATCATACCTGTTGTTCATAAAACGACATACTAGGTTTTATTTAAAAATTCATATTGTCAAATCCAACCTTCAGATGTCATTGCAATTTTTATATGATTGATAAAGTAGGAAGGTCGGAATATGGTAAAAATCTGAGCATGATCTGAGATAAGGAAGGTTCCCTGTAATGATAAAAACCGTACTGTTAGCCTTAAAAATAGTAGACTAGGTTTTCCTTTAGAAATTCATATCATCCTATAAAACCATCAGATCGCAGTGAAATTTTGAAATGATTTACAGATCAGGAAGATAAATTTAGAGTAAAAAGTTGAGCATGATCAGAGCTCAGAAAGGTTCCCTATAATTAGAAAAACCGTACTGTTAGCCTTAAAAACAGCAGACTAGGTTTTCCTTTAGAAATTCATATCATCCTATCCAACCATCAGATCGCAGTGAAAGTTTGATATGATTTACAGATTAGGAAGATAAATTTAGAGTAAAAATATGAGCATGATCAGAGCTCAGAAAGGTTTCCTATAATTAGGAAAACCGTACTGTTAGCCTTAAAAACAGCAGACTAAGTTTTCCTTTAGAAATTCATATCATCTTATCCAACCATCAGATCACACTAAAATTTTGATATGATTTACAGATTAGGAAGAAAAATTTAGAGTAAAAATTTGAACATGATCAGAGCTCAGAAACGGTCTGATATAAACAGCACAATTCGCATAATTTATCTAGTGGAATGAAAAATAGATAAGAAAGGGTTTTTATTACCTCTGGTACACGTGTTTCGAAGCTCCGAGAGATGAAATAGACGCTGCCAATGCGCTCAACATGTCCAAAAACGTCAGGGTACGCCTCTTTATCTCTCTCTCCAGACTTTCTCTCTCTAGAAAATTCCCTTTCTCTCTCTAGAATGTTTCTCTCTAGAAAATTCGGCAGGGCTTCGCCTCTCTCTCACTAGGATGAGAGAAATGGCTGGGGGTGGTCTACTATTTATAGACTAGTCTAACCCACACATGCACGTCAAGTGTCGCTTGGAAGGTGCCACGTGTTGACCTGAGCCGAGACACATGTCGCGGTTTGCGAATCACGACCGGTTTCCGGTAATGTCGCCGAAAGTCATTCCGAAATCATACCATATGATTTTCGATTTTGACAAAACTTCAGGTGATCGATCTTGGGGTAGTCTGACACCTGTTGTAAAAATTTTGGGGAAATCTGATGAGTTTTGACTACCAAAAGGTGCGACCGGAAGAATTCGCAAAACCCACAAATTTTCCAATTTCGAATACAAAACACACTGGGGTTTCGCCATATGAGATAATAAACTGCCGAAACAGACGGTTGTCCCCATGGCCTTCCAGCATGTAGTGGAACAATCCGCACGGATTTCGATTAGAAAGTCCGATAAATATAGAGCCCCAATCGAAATTCGATACACTACGAATTCCCTGATTTTCTTGATGTTTCCACACACAGGGCCTTCGCGATTTCGCGAATTGATGTGCAACTAAATCGGAACGATAGGTGGACGTCCGGATAGCCGACCGGCACACTATGTGCGTAGATCGAAGAAAAACACTAATTTCGTAGTAGTGCAACCCAATTCCGAGTAATACCTACTTTACACGAATTTATCAAACACACAACTAATTAACCTCAATTAAGGACCGATAATCCAAAATTTTATTATATTAAAATTCCGGGTCACTACAATCTCCCCTCCTTACAGATATTTTGTCCTCGAAATTTACATACAAAATATATATTAAGCAGGAAATAACTGAGGATGATTGCGTCTGATAGCATCCTCCAGTTCCCAAGTAGCTTCTTCAATACTGTGATGTTGCCATAATACTTTAACCAGTTGGATTGATTTATTTCGTCACACTTGTTCCTTGCGGTCCAATATTTGCACTGGCTTTTCCTCAAAAGACAAGTCTTCTCGAACTTGAAGTGGTTTATACCGAATCACATGCGAAGGATCAGGTATATATTTCCTCAGCATGGATATGTGAAACACATGGTGAACCCTCTCTAACTCTGGTGGCAACGCCAGACGATATGCTATGGCCCCCACCTTAGCCAAAATTTCAAAAGGTCCAATGAATCGCAGACTTAACTTCCCCTGCTTTCCAAATCGAATAATGCCTTTTGACGAAGAGATCTTCAAGAAGACATGGTCGCTGACTTGAAATTCCAAGTCTCGACGCTTTCCATCTGCATAGCTCTTCTAACGACTTTGTGCAGCTAATAACCTGGATCGAATCAACTCGATTTTTTTCATTGTTTCCTGTACCAGTTCAGGTCCCAGTAGTTTATGCTCTCCTACTTCAGTCCAACATACCGGAGACCGACAGCTCCGACCATACAAGGCCTCATACGGAGTCATTTGAATACTTGCCTGATAACTATTGTTATATGCAAACTCGATCAATGGCAAGTGATCATCCCAGCTACCATGAAAGTCCAGACTGCAAATGCGCATCATATTTTCTAGAGTTTGTATCGTGCACTCGGACTGTCCGTCGGTTTGCGGATGATAAGCTGTACTCATGTTTAGCTGCGTACCCAAAGCTTCCTGCAAGCTCCTCCAAAATCGGGAAGTAAATCGTGGATCGCAATCTGACATAATAGATACTGGCACATCATGCAGCTTCACAATCTCCTTGATGTACAACTTTGATAAATGTTCCAGGGTTATGGTATCCTTGATAACGAGAAAGTGAGCCGACTTCGTCAATCGATCAACTATCACCCAAACGACATCGTGTCCACTCCTTGTTTTTGGTAACCCCACCACAAAATCCATTGTAATGTGCTCGCATTTCCACTCGGGGATAGGCAATGAATTTAACAATCCAGGTGGTTTCTGATGTTCTGCCTTGACTTGCTGGCAACAAGGCATTGATATACATACTCTGCAATTTCTCTCTTCATGCCATTCCACCAGTAGTTATTCTTCATATCCTGATACATCTTCGTACTTCCAGGGTGTACCGCAAAACGAGATCGATGCGCCTCATTGAGTGGTTCATTTTTCAACTCAGGGTTTCCAGGCACAAAGATTCGTCCTTTGAATCGAAGTATTCCATCTTTAGATTCTTCAAAATCAGCCATTTTTCCTTGAAGAATCTTATCTCTGATAACTTTGATCTCCTGATCTTCTAACTATGCTTCTTGAATCTTTTGTAATAACACTGGCTTGGCTTGAATACTAGCCAACTTGGCACTCATTACAAAATTTAAGGTTTTTAGCGGCGTAAAAATATCGCCGGTAAAGGGATAAAAAACGCCGTTATTGTTATTACCGGCGTACTAGTGTAAACGCCGGTAATACCTACGTCGGTAATCTATATACCGGCGGTTTTTTCCAAACGCCTCTAAATCTATAATCAATAACGGCATCGTATATAATGCCGTTAATAATTAATCAATAACGGCTTTTAGTAGACGCCGTTAATAATTAATCAATAACGGTGTTATAGATAACGCCGTTATTGATTAATTATTAACGGCATTATGTAAGACGCCGTTATTGATAATAGTAACGGCGTAAACCTTGACGCCGTTAATAATTACTCAATAACGGCGTCTTATATAATGCCGTTACTAACTTTTATTCATTTCCGGCGTTATAAAAACGCCGCTAATAGTGCTAATTTAAAAAAAAAAGTTACATGGGATTGGTGGTTTTTTTTTTTTTTTTTACCTGTATTATTTTGTACCTGTGAGCAGCAGAAATATTTATCCAGAGAAAAGAAATTCTAACATCCAATCTACATAAGACAAAAAGAAATTCATCCAAATAGTCGTAGTATGTACACATCATAAAAATATACATGTCCATATAAAAGTATCGGAAATAAAAAATATAAATCCTAAGTCTCTCCTCCCTCTGGCTGGCTCCCTCCGGCTGGTCTAAAACCAGAGTGGTGTGTGCTGGCTCCCTCCTATAAAGACAATAAAATAAAATTGATGATTAGAATATATCGAACAGAAAAAAAAAATTAAGGATTCCATAAAATTAATATGCAAAGAAACAAGGTCATGTCATATATTTCATACATATAGAGTTCAAACACATAGAAGTATAGCATTTCATCAACATACAACCAAATTTATCTCAAATTTCTGATACTAATAAGGTTTAATTATTAAAACACATAAAAGTTTAGAAATTTCATTACTAACGAGGCCGAATTCATAGCTCTAACATACTTTGGCCTAAACCTATAAACCCCCACCAAATCCAAACCGAGGGTTGGATGTCAATGTCATGTCTTCTAACGCATGTATTTCGACCCAATCAAAGTGTGAGAATTCGTTTCGCTAGATTCCAAGGTCGTTTGCCTGATTTGGGCAGCAAGAGTCCCAAAATCCATACTTTGAAACTTAGGTTTTGCTTAAACCTACAAACCCCCACCAAATCCAAACCGGGGTTCGGATTTCGATGTCGTTTCTTCTCACGCATGTATTTCGACCCAACCGAAGTGGAGGAATTTGATTCGTTAGAGTCCGAGGTCGTTTGCCCAATTTGAGCAGCAAGATGCCCGAAATCCATACTTTGAAACTTATGTTTGGCCTAAACCTACAAACCCCCACCAAATCCAAATTGGGGGTCGGATTTCAATGCCGTTTCTTCTAACGCGTGTATTTCGACCCAACCGAAGTGTGAGAATTTGATTCGCTAGATTCTAAGGCCATTTGCCCGACTTGGGCAGCTAGAGGCCCGAAATCCATAATTTGAAAATTAGGTTTGGCCTAAACCTAGAAACCCCTACCAAATCCAAACTAGGGGTCGAATTACTCTCTAGAAGGAAATTTGCACGATTTTCGGTTTCTGGAATATTCCGTGATATTCTTGTTTTGAGTTTTTTCAAGAAAAAGTGAAGTTCTTGTTTTCCTTAAGAACTTGATTTGAGGAATTTTGATTCCAATAGATATTACTCACACACAATTAAAAATAAAATAAAAATAAAAAGTGGGTAAAACAGTAGATGGCAAGCCATTTGATTGGTTTTATGTCCTTTTGTTTCTTGTTTTTGTTTTATTTTCTTCTTCTACCAAAGGGAAAAAAATTCATGATTTTTTTGGATGACTCTAAAGAACTTAAGTAGTATGCACCAAAAACAATTCAAATGAGTGAAAATTGTAGAGAACTTTATCATCAAGAGCAAAAACAATTCAAATAGCTGCATTCACTTTATTATATTTATTTCCATTATAATAGCCAGTCTTTTTGGATGAGTCTAAAGAACTTAAGTAGTATGTTTTTCAAACTGAAGTACTTACATGAGACTGCTAGGATTATCTGATAGGTGCAATTTCTCTATTCAATGAGTGGTGGTTAGCTCAACATTGGGGTGGTTCTGATTGATGAGCCTATGCACCATCTGGAAGGTATCAGCTGAACCCTCTTTCACCAAATGCCAGAAGTTTCCTATCACGTCAGTTGAGAATTGAGACAATCCTAGATAGGATAGTGTATAACCGTTCCCTGTTTCTTTTAGAGCCTATTTGAATCTGTAAAATTATGCCCCGCAAGTTAGCCTACTGGGCTGTGTTCAGGATTTGTCTGGATGCCCTTGCTACAAGGACTTGCAATGTCAAGTCTCAAAATTGGACTGGTTATATTCTAGTTCTTGTGTCATAGGGCCTGTAACTCAATTAGATGGCTATGGCAAGAGGTGAAGACTATTAATAGTGCAAATATCATGATTATGATGATATCACATTAAATCAATTTTTCCAGTTAACATAAATAAACAACCCTCCAAATCCCTGGAATCTATTGAACACACTCCTAAACCTGAGAACAGTATCCTATCTACTAAACAGCTCTTGAAGAGACAAAGGTGACTTGCAGACTGATACTAAACTAAAAAATTATTATCTTATAATGTAAACATAAGAATTTAAAAACCTAGATACTGCGAAATCATTGAAAAGCCTGACACTAGTCATTACAATGAACTAAACTAGAGTATCCGGGAGACTTCACGGCTAAGTGGGCCACCACGGCTAATTTTTTTTTTTTTTTGGTATGAGACACACGGTTAGGTTGTAACCCCAGTTAGCAAGTCAGTACTGGGCTATTCCGAGGGTGTGTATGTCACGAACATTAGTCACCCGGAGATACATTACCACTTGGACAAACCCAAGACTATTATCATTTACTAAGCACTTTTGCAAATGATTGAGTGGGTTTACATAACTTAGTGGTAACGGCATGGGATTTTCTCCCATACATATATAAATATAAATTTGACTCATATCCGAGTTCGAAGACAATGACTCATATCTCTGCAATTCCTCCACCAAAACATTCACCAATTCCGAGTTAACCGGGAGGCGGCGCGATTCGTCCGGTAGCTGCCCAGCATGGAGTATGAGTTCTTTGATGGCCATTTTGCCGGTTTCACCATCACCCATTTGCAGCTCCACAAGCCCACTTAGCCCCAGATCATGTTCTCCCTCCTCAGACCTCTTCTATTCTCAGGTCTCAACCCAGTTTTCCACCCCAAGAAATCAGGTAAACGATACAGTGATTCAACTGTTTTTGTTCTTGTTGAATTTGGATTAATGGGTGTGATTTTTTATTCATGGATGATGAGAAGACCTCGTGTCTTGTTTTAATGGGGTTGATTTGGATCTGATCTTTTATCTTTATTGGGAACTTGATTGATTCAATTCTATGTTAATGGGATTCTGTTGTTCAAATTTCAGAGCTCCTGCACTATGTCTAATGACGATAAAATATCAACATCAAGCATCGAAATAGATAAAAAGATAGAAAATGTGACTTATCCATGCAGTCTCTATCAGCTCAATTTGAAGAGCAACGTTCCTAGAGGTTCCTCTTGATTGATTCTTGTGTTCTTTTAGTTTTGATTGATTCCTCCAAAAAAATATATCATTTTAATTTATTTCAATTCTTTTAATTTTCTTTTTTAATAGATTGTGAAGCTATGGAACAAGAGTATAGTCCCAAGTGGTTGAGTTCCTCACCAATATACGAATCTGACGATGCAGGCATTGATTATGCGATTCCCAGCATGCCATTATTGGTCGTGATTGAAGAAGAAGATGATGAGAAGAGCCAGGTGGAGTCGGGCGACAGCAGATATGAGGACTCCGATACTGGAAGTCCAATTCACGGACACCATAGATTAATGAATCGGCCGAAACCTTACCATGCATTCTTAGGAAATACCAGCTAAACAGCAATCCTATTAACAGATCTGGAATAGGATTATCTATGAGTATGATTAAGAAATATGGACAAATCCTATTAACATAAGTTCCAAATCATACTCATAGACTCATTATAGATGCAAGATCTTTTTCCGGTGAATTTAAATTCTTATAATGACAGTATCCTATCTACTAAACAACTCTTGAGGAGACGAAGGTGACTTACAGACTGATACTAAACTAAAAAATTATTATCTTATAAAGTAAACATAAGAATTTAAAAACCTAGATACTGCGAAATCATTGAAAAGCCTGACACTGGTCAAATCTACTTACCCCCTTAGATGTGTTAATTATGAAGTAACGTAGATAGATGGAGATGTGCCACGTGGTAAGAGAGGGTGTGGAGAGAGCGTATAATTAATGTGGAGCTTTTCTTGTTGGGTCGGGCCCATTGTTGCAGACCGGATACTCGGTCGGTTTGGGTTAGTTTTTGTTTTTCTCGTCGGAGGAGAAAGGAAGCTGTCGTTTTACGAGAGTAGTCCGATCCCCTTGGCAAAAACCGGAAGTCAGAGTCAGACCTGCGTCGGTTCTGGGCCTGGAAACCCATAAAATATCGAGCATCTTACTCCATTCACCAGTTGATCGTGTCGATCTTGAGTTCCAACTGGGATTCGGTGAGGCCTAATCTTGCATCTCATTTTCACCTCACAAATAACCTTGAGTTCCCAGCATGACATTATCTATATTATACGTTTAAAATCACACAATTCCTTCTCTTTCCTATGATTCCTAACACTAATTTATGATTTTCCTATATTTTCTTTCTCTCTCTCTTAAATTTACTTACGTATTATCTATGAGTATGATTTGGAACTTTACTAACTAGAATATAACCAGTCCAATTTTAGTATAATGAGTAAACTGGTACTCAATTTTTGGTTTAATTCCTACTAAACAGCAAGTATGGAATACAATCAGACTTGAGAGAGAAACAATAATAAATAAATAAATAAAAGAGCAATAAACACTTGGTAGTGGAGAAGGGGAAGGAGAGGAACAAAAGTATAAGCAAAAAATAAGAAACAAACTTACTGTTGAGTGAAGATTAGAGGAGGGGTAGTTAGAGACGTGGGGAGGTAGACCGAAGATTCAGGGATGAGGGTGGTTAGATTTAGAGACGTGTGTGAGAGAGAATTAGTATTGATATTGGAACAACCATGTTATTTGTTGAGAGATACCTATTTACCTGGCGAAACAATGCAAATGATAAAAAATGCTATTTGTGAAATTTAATAATTAAAGTATAGTATTAAGAAGCCAATGATAATATCGAGGCCTGTCTCATATGTTTTCGATCTACACCCACCGACCGACATTCAGTTTGGAGATTATGCAACCACGCTTCTTGAAATTTTACCCAATATCCAGTAAAACATGGGAGAGATTTTCAGTGGGTATGTGCATATGAAGGTAAGTGAGATTTAGGAGGATTTTTATATAATTTATTTATATGATCAGTTGATAACCCTGCCCAAATATAAACTTGTACAGGGAAATTGTGTTTCTAATTAATTAGATTGA
Source organism: Tetracentron sinense (assembly GCA_015143295.1). Taxonomy (NCBI): domain Eukaryota; kingdom Viridiplantae; phylum Streptophyta; class Magnoliopsida; order Trochodendrales; family Trochodendraceae; genus Tetracentron; species Tetracentron sinense. The sequence goes on from JABCRI010001372.1 coordinate 36,887, forward strand.
TGTAAATGGTAAGCATAATTCAATTTTCTTTTGGTACAGAAGTTCCTAGGCTTCGACTGTATAATAAAGTGATGGCAAATGACATAGACTCCGTTGTTGTGAATCTCTGAACCAAAAACAATTCAAATAAATATAATGGAAATTGTAGAGAATTATTAAAAAGATTAAGTTAAAAGAATATTTAGTTCATTAAAGAATGATATTATTAGGAGAAACTCTTGATGGAATTTTAAATATATATTCCAAAATAGCTGCATTCACTAAAATATTAATGTGCATGTAATTTTATGGGAGAAATGGAAAAGAATAGTCATAGTACCATAAAGTGAAATAGAAAATGTAACATATAAAACTAATGGAAAATAGTCTCGGGAATCTTCACACCATTCGACATGTGATGGAGAAGTTATTTCATTCTCTCCCCATGTTTTTGGCCTTGTATTGTCTCTAGGCAAGCCAGAAAGGTGGTTTATGGCATCCACAAAATAGGGGACATGTGGCAAAAAAAAGGAGAGAAGTCATTCCATTTTCTCCCAATGATTTTGACTTCTCTCCACTCGATATTTCTCCTCCTTTATCTTGCCATTTTATCGACATGTGTCAAATAATGTGTGGAGAAGTCAAAATCATGGGGCCCATGAAATGACTTTTCCAACCACATGCCCCCTATTTTGGCTAGTGGGTGTTTACTTAAATGCTAAGATGAGATTTAACATATATATAAGTAAATATTGTCAGGAAAGACAGCATGGAATAACGATGTGGGAATATCTAAATGTTAAATTACCTCATTCGGCGTTCCTGGCCTCGTAGCAGGTCCAACAACAATCTGTTGTTAAGATTTACAATAAATAAATGTGGGCATATCTAAATGTTAAAAATAATTTATTAATGCTTATTAGAATATATACCTGCCCATGCAACATCTGTTGGATAAGCTGTTGCATGTCATTGATTTGAGCTTGTTGGGCCATCATCTGAGCTTGTTGGGACGCCACCCGGGTCTTTGTCTCCTCAAGTTCAGCACGCAACCTATGGGTCTCGGCAACACCACTACCACTAGCACCTAAACTCCTCGAAGATGACCCCCATAACCTGGTGAGAGTCGGGCCCATTCCATATCCACGGACCCGTCCAGGATGATCAGGCCCCAAGACCTGAGATAAAACATCATCTAGGCCTGTGCTATCTTGTGAGCCATCCGGTACCTGGTCGAGGAGTTCCCTAATTTGGTGCTGCAAACATATTGAAACATTTACTATCTTCAATTCCAATTAAAGTGATATATATTTGATAAAATAAAATATTTAAATTACTTACAATCTGCACTCCCGCCTGATCGTTGACCGGAAGGCCATTCTTTTTCGTGTGCGTCTTTATCCAAACCGCAGCACGACCTGGAGCGACTAAAGAGGGACTCGCTAATCGCTATGGTAGTAACAATAATAGAACAACAAATATTTAATCCATATGCATGAAATTGTTAAATAAATTACTACGATTAAACCGAACATACCTCCTCCTCTCTAACTCTGGTGAAGCTCTTTGTGCCCGCCGTATGAGGAACCGTTTGGCACTCGCGACTCCTTTTATTTGTGGCCCTCCGTTTCTACAATATTGTTGCATAAATCAGTCAGACGGGCTAAAGTAAAATCAAAACTGTATTAACCATAATTGATTTCAATTATCAAACTAGCGGAATGCATGTGCAATGCACGTGACTGTCCTGTTCTAGTAAGTGCAATTAAATAGACTAAATAACTACAATTAAATATCTTATATCAATAAAGACACAGTTGAGCAAAGAAAATAAGAAAATCAAACACTTTTAACCCTTCCATTCTCTTTATAATAGTAGAGATATACCTGGCCCTCCTCAGAGTACCAGATGTAACACCCCGAAATACCCCCTAGGAGTTTAGGGATATTTTAGGTGTCACACTGCGTACCTATCAAACCATCCTATAATGCACAAGATAAAAATACAGTACTAATAACGATAATCAGAGCGCGGAAGCAATCATATATGCGGAAGCGTAAACAAATTGTCATTTCCTCTGATGATCCAAAATAGTATTCCAAGTTAACATAAATACCAAATACAATCAAAGTAAAGGTGGACATGCCCACCTATCAAAATACAAAAAGGAACTCTCTAACCCTCTCCTCTCAACAGTAGTCGAGGTATGGCCACACATCCAAGTCCCTATCCTCCTGAGACTGCCATGGGATAGGTGGCTCCCTCTCCTCTACATACTCCTCCTCGACCCAAGGCTCGGGGTCGAGGACATCCACAGTACCTGCCGACATAAAAGTACGGCTGAGCATGAAATACTCAGCGAGTACAAACTACTAGCTAACCATAACAATAGCGAAAGCATAACAACAGTGAGCAATACAAGATATTAATTTAAAGCAATAGTGAAAGTATAAGATACATAGCTATATCTTGACATGCGTGTATGAATGCAAAAACCTCGGTAAAACTCATGTCTCGGAAACCTTTTTCATGTCTCGGTCAAATCATGTATGTGTGTCGTGTTTTGTCTTGTATTTCATGTCTTGATTTGTTCTTGACTTGTATACTTGTGAGCCAGAGGCTAGCACCCTTCCTTGGGCTACCAACCTCCTTGTCATGTTCTTGTTCCATTTCTCTTGTGAGCCAGAGGCTAGCACCCTTCCTTGGGCTACCAACCTCCTTGTCATGGTCTTGTTTTGTTGTTGATTCAACATGTATAAATACAATCTTGGAAAACCCGGTTTCATGCATGCATGTGTGGTGTGTGTAGCACTTGTAATATCATGATGACAATATGACATGAAGAGTAGTGTATAGCAATTCAATCCACAGTATAACCATATAGGAATTTGAGTAATCTACGTGGCATTTGAATAGTTCATCATTCATAAGAACACATGCATAAGGCCTACTTTCATTTTCTTCATTTATGTCATTTATTCCTAGTTTAGGCATTTCGTCAAACACATAACATGCAAGGTTCCTTAATGGTTCATCTTCTTCTTTTTAGTGCCTACTTTCCATCAAAAAATCAAGGTATGTTCATTATTGGTAAAATGCCCATCCTCCATTTTCCATTCTTCACACCACACATTCATACACCATACATTCGGCATCCCATCGCCTAAATCAACCTCTCATCCATGCATCCACACCATTTTCCTCACCTTGTTTATATTTAGTGAATATGATACATTTCATAAGGGAGAAATACATAGTAGCAAAATCATATAGTTCATAGAAAAACTAGGTTATTGTTAGGGGAAGTTAGTAGGGTGTACTAACCTTGAATCAAGGCTTGATCCTTGGTGGGAAACTTGATTGAAGCTCCAAAAGGGTAGGGAACAACCCTTGCTTGAGGAAGACTCGAGTTGGGGAAGAAACCCCTTTCAACACGTACGTGAGATGGCTTCCCTAGCTTGGAGAGTGGCTCCCACACGAGCTTGAGCCTTGAACTTGAAGCAAATCCAGGTTTGAGGACGACCAAGGATGGTCCACCCCTTTGATTTCTTCCTCAATACCAAACCCTAGGTTAGAGCTTTCTCCTCTTCTCTCTCTATCTCTCAAAATCCATCAAATGTTGTAAGTGAGGCCTCAAAGGGTCGAGCAAACCCTTATGGGTAAGGGTTTAACGCCCAAAAGACGAAAAAGCCCTTACTGAGATTTCTGCAAAACACGGGGACCGAGCGATCGGTGGTTATGACCGATCGATCGGTTGCCTACCGAGCGATCGGTGTTACTGACCGATCGACCGGTCAAAAACTCACTCTCTGAAAAATTTCCCCATACAAAATTTCTGACCGTGCGATAGCTACCGATCGATCGGTTATGGACCGATCGATCGCTGACTGGACCGAGCGATCGGTGCTCTGTATGTCTGGACTGTTTTGACCATATCTTTTGACTCGCTCGTCGGATTTCGACGATTCAACTTGCGTTGGGTTCGTCTTTCGAAAACGCACATTTCTGACGTTTTGGAATTTCTGATTTCTCTCTTATTTATTAATTAGACTATGAGGAAGGCCAATTAGCTACGAAATGCCTATTCATTTAAAGATGGAAAAGTCTGGGGTGCTACATTCTCCCCCCCTTACAAAAATTTCGTCCTTGAAATTTGGACGATACATACATGCACAAAATAAGAAAAAAATTACAAGCCATTTGCACAAGTCTATTCAAACAACTCGGGATACTTTGCTTTGACTTCGGCTTCACGCTCCCACGTGGCTTCTTCTCGTGCATGATGTTGCCATTGCACGAGGACTAGCGGAATAGTCTTGTTGCGAAGCACTTGATCTCTCCTATCCAAAATATGAACCGGCTTTTCAACTAAAGTGAGGTCCTCTCAGATCTCTATCGGATCAAGCTCGATGACATGAGAAGGATCCGGGATGTACTTCCGGAGCATAGAGACATGGAATACATTATGGACCGCCGCCATGTGAGCGGGCAAAGCAACACGGTAAGCAACTTCACCGACTCGAGTAATGATCTCGAACGGACCCACATATCTCGGGCTAAGCTTGCCTCTCTTCCCGAATCGCATAACACCCTTGGTTGGTGAAATCCTTACAAATACAAAATCACCGACTCGGAATTCAAGATCCCTCCTTCGGTTGTCGGCATAGCTTTTCTGTCTATCTTGTGCGGTCTTTAACCTCTCCCGGATAAGCTTGACCCTATCCGTGGTTTGTTCAATTAACTCGGGGCCCAAAATCTTTCTTTCTCCCACTTCATCCCAATACAACGGGGATCTACAACTCCTTCCGTACAAAGCCTCGAAAGGCGCCATTTGTATGCTTTCTTGATAACTATTGTTGTAAGCGAATTCCACTAAAGGTAGGTGATCTTCCCAACTTCCCTTGAAGTCTAGCATACATACTCGGAGCATATCTTCAATAACCTGATTCACCCTCTCGATTTGCCCGTCGGTCTGTGGGTGGAAAGCTGTGCTAAAGTCTAACCGGGAGCCCATTGCACCTTGAAAACTTTTCCAAAACCTGGATGTGAAGCTTGGGTCTCTATCCGACACAATACTCACTGGCACCCCGTGCAATCGGACTATTTCCTTGATGTATAGCTCCGCTAACTGATTGGAGTTGAAGGTAGTCCGGTACGGTAAGAAATGAGCGGACTTCGTGAGTCTATCAACAATTACCCATATAGCATCGGTCTTCCTAACCGTCTTCGGCAACCCCACGATGAAGTCCATAGAGATATGTTCCCATTTCCACTCGGGAATAGGGAGAGACTGTAAAAGACCCGCCGGTCTCAAATGCTCTACTTTCATCTGTTGGCACACCAAACACCGTGCCACATACTCCGCAACCTCCCTCTTCATGTTTCACCACCAAAAGTGACTCTTGAGGTTCCGATACATCTTTGTCCCCCCGGGATGCACTGTATACTTAGACCGGTGAGCTTCGTCCATAATCTCTCTCCGAAGGTCTGCATTGGCTGGGACACAAAGCCTTCCCTTGAATGTAATAGCACCTCGGCTAGTGAGAGAGAAGTCCGTACTACCCTTGGCCACTTCCTTATCCCGGAAAGCCAACAAGTCAGTGTTCGTGGCTTGATACTCCTAGATCAAGTCTATAAGGTACGGCCGAACTGTAACATTTGCCAAAACCAGACTGCGGACAGAATCGTTCACACTGATGTCTAGATTTGCCAAATCGTCTAACAGTCTCCATTCCCGCACCAACATGTGAGCCAACAACCCCGATGGTTTCCTACTCAGAGCGTCTGCCACCACATTTGCTTTTCCCGGGTGATACTGGATAGTGCACTCGTAGTCCTTTAAGAACTCAATCCAACACCGTTGTCGTAAGTTTAGCTCTTTTTGGGAAAAGAGATACTTGAGGCTCTTGTGGTTCGTGTACACATAGAACTCCACCCCGTACAGATAATGTCGCCAAATTTTAAGTGCAAACACGACCGCCGCAAGCTCCAAGTCGTGAGTGGGGTAGTTCTTTTCATGCTCTTTCAACTGCCTTGATGCATAGGCAATGACCTTCTTGTGTTGCATTAAGACACACCCGAGTCCAACATGCGAGGTATCACTATACACCTCATACCCAAAAGGTCCAGATGGCACCGTAAGGACAGGGGCTGTGGTGAGGCGTTTTTTTTCAACTCTTGGAAACTTACTTCACATCGGTCACTCCAACTGAACTTTGCATTTTTCCTTGTCAAGTAGGTGAGAGGTGCAGCCAAACTGGAGAATCCCTCCACAAATCTCCAGTAGTAGCCTGCCAATCCGAGGAAACTACGTATCTCTGTGACGCTCTTGGGCCTCTCCCAACTCATGACGGCCTCAACCTTGGCTGGATCTACAGAAATGCCCTCGGCTGACACCACGTGTCCCAGAAATGCGACCTTCTCTAACCAGAACTCGCACTTACTCAATTTGGCATATAGCTTATGCTCTCTCAACATCTCCAGAGCAAGGCGGAGGTCTCGTGCGTGATCTTCCCGTGTCTGGGAATACACCAAAATGTCATCAATGAATACAATCACGCATCGATCCAAGTAAGATCGGAACACCCGGTTTATCAAATCCATGAATGCTGCCGGTGCATTCGTCAGCCCAAAAGGCATGACAAGGAACTCGTAATGCCCATACCGAGTCCTGAAAGCCGTTTCTGAACATCTTCCGCCTTGATCCTTAATTGGTGATACCCCGATCTAAGATCAATTTTGGAGAAGAATCTCGCTCCCTTCAGTTGGTCAAACAAGTCCTCTATCCTTGGCAAGGGATAACGATTCTTGATAGTTACCTTGTTCAACTGACGGTAGTCTATACACATCCTCATAGACCCGTCCTTCTTCTTCACAAAGAGGACCGGAGCTCCCCACGGTGAGACACTTGGTTAGATGAAACCAAGTTGTTGTAACTTCTCAATCTGTTTCTTTAATTCTTCAAGCTCTATAGGGGCCATTCTATATGGTGCCCTTGAAATCGGAGCGGTACTCGGAGCAAGCTCTATAGCGAACTCGATCTCTCTATCAGGAGGTAATTCGGGAAGTTCTTCCGGGAACACATCTAAGAACTCACTCACAACTGGAATAGCCGATGAGTTTTGTGCTTCTGGGTGTGCTATACTCAAGGCTGCGAGGCGAGCAATGTCCCTCTCTCTTAATCCTCGAAAGTGAAAAGGCTTACCCCCTTCCGGCTTGAAATTCACCATCTTTTCAAAACACGCAACATGCCCGTGATGGTTTGACAACCAATCCATCCCTAAGATGACATCAAAATCCAAGTCTTGAAAATCTAGGACGATGAGATCGGCTAACAGTTCATTCTCCCCCACTTGCACCACACTTTCCCTGAATATCTTGTCCGTATCAACTGACTTACCGAGTGGAGTTGCAATGGTCAACTCCCGCTCTAACGGAATAGCCTCAGTCAAAAATCCCTTCGCGAAACTAGGTGACACAAAGGAGTGAGTGGATCCTGTGTCGATCAACACTCGGGCGAGACACTCGTTCACTAATAAAGCGCCTGTGCGATTAAGTAGCTACTATTAGTAGATTTCAAACAACAACAAGCATCATACATAGGTAACCCTCAGTATAGAAACTCACAAAACAAACCATAGAAATTTTACACAATTTAAACCCTAGAATTCGTGCGTACCTTGCACGACATCGTCGGATGCACGTGCGTCTCTCTCTGATAAGGCGAAGACTCGGCCCTGAGTGGCTGGGCGAGGAGGCCGGGTAGACTGTGAGGCCCTCGAAGCCTGAGAAGAGCTAGGCTGAGATGTCTGCCTAATCGGGGGCCTGCTCCCCGAAGACTGAGCTGGAAATCGACGTCGGGGACAATCCCGAATCATGTGGCCCTGGTCGCCACAATGAAAACAGCCTCCTGTAGCCTTCCGACATTCCCCTGCTTGATGCCTCCTTCCACAAAGGGTGCAGACATCAAGGGAATAAGTGGGAGGAGTATAACCCGTAGCCTGAGTCACTGCGGGGCGAGGAGCATACGAGGTAGCCGGGCGAAAAGCCGATGGAGCAAAAGGGCGGGGAGCCTGTGGTGCCAAGTACATCCTCTGTGACTGACCCGGTCCTGCGGACTGATAAGACATAGTCCTAGCTCTCTTCTCCCCTGAACTACTAGACTGTCCTTTCTCTATTCCTCTTCTCTTAAAGAACTCTTCGGAGTTCGACTCGGCCAACAATGCCTTGTCCACAACTTCTGAATATGTCTCATGTCGGAACATTGAGACACGATCCTTGAGGTAGGCCTTCAACCCCCTCTCGAATTTCCGGGCCTTCATAGCCTCGGTAGCTATCATGTGTGGGGCAAATCGAGATAGCTCTGAGAACTTGGCTTCGTAAGCCGCTACAAACATATTACTTTGCTCCAAGGTAATAAATTCGATTTCTTTCTTTTCTTTCATCCCAACCGGAAAGTACTTGTTGTAGAAAACGTCTAAGAATTCTCCCCATGTCCATTCTTGGCCTTGCCGGGTCAACTCTCGGGTCCGAAGTGTAGACTTCCACCAATGGTCGGCCTCGCCTTCAAGCATAAAGGCAGCCCATGTGACCCTCTCTACTTCTGTAGGTGCCAATACCGAGAATATCTTCTCAAGTTGCCGAATCCAACCCTTAGCGACAAGTGGATCAATGCTTCCACAAAAAGTTGGAGGCCTCATCCTCCGGAAAGCTTCTATCCCGGCTTGGGCTCGGTTAGGAGGAGCCGGTACAAGTGCCGCATTAGGCGGAGTGGCCGGTTGCCTCGCCGCTAGCATAGCCAAGGTCTCGGCTATTGAGGCAAAAGCTTGGGCAAAATCGGGTTGATCATCACCCGATGGAGCATCACCTCCATTGCCCCTCGTGTTGTACCCGCGACCCCGGGTATTGCGTCTCATGATTTCTCCTGAGAACGACAATACAACATGAGTCTAACTTGGATACGCATTTAGTACAATTTTCGCAATTCACTCAATACATATTCATCAAGCATATTTAATAAGCACAATACAATTAATGCACATATGGTATAAAACACAACATCATCCATACAATCCGTGTTCCTAGCGTAGGACTCTAAGTTTGGTTGAGATTCAACCTATTTTGACTAGGACTAACTTGTTAGTCCATACTTGGAATACAACTAATGCCTTGTTCAATCATGGTCTCTAGTACTATGCGACCCTAGGGACTCTAATGCCTAGAGCTCTGATACCACTCTGTAACACCCCGAAATACCCCCTAGGAGTTTAGGGATATTTTAGGTGTCACACTGCGTACCTATCAAACCATCCTGTAATGCACAAGATAAAAATACAATACTAACAACGATAATCAGAGCGCGGAAGCTATCATATATGCGGAAGCGTAAACAAATTGTCATTTCCTCTGATGATCCAAAATAGTATTCCAAGTTAACATAAATACCAAATACAATCAAAGTAAAGGTGGACATGCCCACCTATCAAAATTCAAAAAGGAACTCTCTAACCCTCTCCTCTCAACAGTAGTCGAGGTATGGCCACACATCCAAGTCCCTATCCTCCTGAGACTGCCATGGGATAGGTGGCTCCCTCTCCTCTACATACTCCTCCTCGACCCAAGGCTCGGGGTCGAGGACATCCACAGTACCTGCCGACATAAAAGTACGGCTGTGCATGGAATACTCAGCGAGTACAAACTACTAGCTAACCATAACAATAGCGAAAGCATAACAACAGTGAGCAATACAAGATATTAATTTAAAGCAATAGTGAAAGTATAAGATACATAGCCATATCTTGACATGCGTGTATGAATGCAAAAACCTCGGTAAAACTCATGTCTCGGAAACCTTTTTCATGTCTCGGTCAAATCATGTATGTGTGTCGTGTCTTGTCTTGTATTTCATGTCTTGATTTGTTCTTGACTTGTATACTTGTGAACCAGAGGCTAGCACCCTTCCTTAGGCTACCAACCTCCTTGTCATGTTCTTGTTCCATTTCTCTTGTGAGCCAGAGGCTAGCACCCTTCCTTGGGCTACCAACCTCCTTGTCATGTTCTTGTTCCATTTCTCTTGTGAGCCAGAGGCTAGCACCCTTCCTTGGGCTACCAACCTCCTTGTCATGGTCTTGTTTTGTTGTTGATTCAACATGTATAAATACAATCTTGGAAAACCCGGTTTCATGCATGCATGTGTGGTGTGTGTAGCACTTGTAATATCATGATGACAATATGACATGAAGAGTAGTGTATAGCAATTCAATCCACAGTATAACCATATAGGAATTTGAGTAATCTACGTGGCATTTGAATAGTTCATCATTCATAAGAACACATGCATAAGGCCTACTTTCATTTTCTTCATTTATGTCATTTATTCCTAGTTTAGGCATTTCGTCAAACACATAACATGCAAGGTTCCTTAATGGTTCATCTTCTTCTTTTTAGTGCCTACTTTCCATCAAAAAATCAAGGTATGTTCATTATTGGTAAAATGCCCATCCTCCATTTTCCATTCTTCACACCACACATTCATACACCATACATTCGGCATCCCATCGCCTAAATCAACCTCTCATCCATGCATCCACACCATTTTCCTCACCTTGTTTATATTTAGTGAATATGATACATTTCATAAGGGAGAAATACATAGTAGCAAAATCATATAGTTCATAGAAAAACTAGGTTATTGTTAGGGGAAGTTAGTAGGGTGTACTAACCTTGAATCAAGGCTTGATCCTTGGTGGGAAACTTGATTGAAGCTCCAAAAGGGTAGGGAACAACCCTTGCTTGAGGAAGACTCGAGTTGGGGAAGAAACCCCTTTCAACACGTACGTGAGATGGCTTCCCTAGCTTGGAGAGTGGCTCCCACACGAGCTTGAGCCTTGAACTTGAAGCAAATCCAGGTTTGAGGACGACCAAGGATGGTCCACCCCTTTGATTTCTTCCTCAATACCAAACCCTAGGTTAGAGCTTTCTCCTCTTCTCTCTCTATCTCTCAAAATCCATCAAATGTTGTAAGTGAGGCCTCAAAGGGTCGAGCAAACCCTTATGGGTAAGGGTTTAACGCCCAAAAGACGAAAAAGCCCTTACTGAGATTTCTGCAAAACACGGGGACCGAGCGATCGGTGGTTATGACCGATCGATCGGTTGCCTACCGAGCGATCGGTGTTACTGACCGATCGACCGGTCAAAAACTCACTCTCTGAAAAATTTCCCCATACAAAATTTTTGACCGTGCGATAGCTACCGATCGATCGGTTATGGACCGATCGATCGCTGACTGGACCGAGCGATCGGTGCTCTGTATGTCTGGACTGTTTTGACCATATCTTTTGACTCGCTCGTCGGATTTCGACGATTCAACTTGCGTTGGGTTCGTCTTTCGAAAACGCACATTTCTGACGTTTTGGAATTTCCGATTTCTCTCTTATTTATTAATTAGACTATGAGGAAGGCCAATTAGCTACGAAATGCCTATTCATTTAAAGATGGAAAAGTCTGGGGTGCTACACCAGAAGTCGACGAGTACATTCCATTGTTCCCGAGGAATATCAGACGGGCACTGGGCATAGTTCTCAGCAGGAGGGTCCGTGAAAATAAAATGCTTGTTCCCCATATCGTGCTTATTGTCCCGCCATTTCTTATCTAGAGACATCAAAAGGTAGTCATCTAGGAAAGGTGGGTAGTCGAACTTGTCCTGTAAAAACGTTATTAAATTATTAATATTTGTGAAGAAGCTACATTAGTGAATGTTAATAATAATTGACCAACTTTTTTTGTTCTTACCCTTATCATACTCAAAGCTCGTTCTTTGTTGTCATCGGTGATTTCCTTCCAATTTTGCACATCTACTCGAAATAAATGGGCATCTCGTGCAATACCGCCCGACCATCTAGCCATCAAGCCAGCCTCCTTCCCCACTGGCTGCCCTTCTTCATTTACTCCGACCTTCTTTTTCTCTCCAGGGCGCATCTTGTGCACCTCTTTGCATTTGGCCTTACCTCGTAACTTCCTAGGCGGCACCACGGCGGGTGTGGAAGTCCCCGCACTAGATGGGGGGGTAAGTGTAGGATCCATCTGCAAAATATTTGTATTAGCTTCTGATATAAATGAGACAAAAAAAATGTCAACATTGATCAATATTGTTAGTAATGAGAAACAAGAGTATGCCATTTTTAGGATTAAATTTTGAGAGATCTTAAAGCATTCATTGATTCATAGTATTCAGGTTTGATAAAAAGTAGAAACAGGAGTATGTTATATGTGATTGATATTATTTACAAAAGTACATACAGTTTGCTCTTTGGGACAGAGCCCAAGTGCAGGAAAGAATAACAACTTATTCGCAGTGCATCGAAGAATAAAATGTGGCAATATGTCTGCTCATTGTTATTGTTAGTGATAAGAGAACATGCCAATAGGGGATTTTCCAGGAAATTGGATTTTCTAGTTCTAAGAGTGATTAAAATTTGGATATATATACTTAACCACTGAATCAACCTTAACTTGTTGTTGGTAGTATTACCTAGGAAAAGCAAATTAAAAAAACCAACTAATGAAAAAAATATACAATTCGACATGCATTAGAATTTCATTTCCAAATCCTAATTTCTTTATTTTTTATTTAGATTTTAGAAGGGTAAAAGAGTAGTGAGCTAACAATACCAAAATAACAGCATCAGCTGAGAGACACCTCCTTTTAATATAATTCCATTCAAATCAAGGTCCTTTTAGGTTTGAGTATCTTATAATAGAAACAAAGGAAAAGAGAGAGTTGCGAGCATTATCCTCGTTATAACCATAACCATAGAGGAGTCCAAGTCAGTTAAACTCCAGTAAAAAGTTCATATGCTCATAGAAGAACAATATAACGTGAGTACGATAAATCTACTGACTTGGAATCCTCTATGGTTATAACTTGAGTCATTAGAAGCCTTTTCAAGTGCTCTTTTAACTCCATGTAAAACTCATCATTCCAACCAATGGTTGAATATGCCAAGCAAAAGCCCAAAATAGAATTATATTATAAAACTAGGAGATAATCAATAGTCAACTGCTACATTAATCGAAACTTGAGGATGGAAAACAAAAACACAAATACATTTGTTGATTGTTTGGAAGTGTTGGACAAGTCCATGCTCACATTTAACAAACAATTCAACAATCAATACAACAATAAAGAATCATTATGTTTCATCGTTATATTCTGATTCAACGTCGTCATCACTAAATTCGGTAGAAGTAGCTTGTTGTTGCAACACTTCGGGAGGCGCATCAACAGTTGCACCGGTAATTCCAAATCTCACCCAACCTACACCTCTGTCATCATCATGTTCAATGTCATCTAATTGTTAGTCGCTAAAGGCCTCGTTCTCCCTGAATGCATAATCGTTATATTCCTCATTCATGTCAAAGAAGTCTCGTGGTTTAGTTTTGATGACAACATTCCAATCTCCTTCGTTGGATCTTCGACATAAAATACTTGTTCTGCCTGAGATGCCATAACATATGGTTCATGAAACTCAGCGTTTGCCGGGAGTATACGTGTAAAGTTGACAAGCGTAAACCCATATGGATCAGTCTTTATTCCTCTATCCAAATTAACCCAATCACACTTGAACAATACAAATTTTAGGCTATCAGAGTACGTCAATTTGACTATGTCCGTTAAGCACCCATAATAGGTTATAGGGCCTGCAATGGGGGTCTTGTCCCTAGAAGTTGAATAACTTGTAGTATTTGCAACAGTCGCAACACCACTATTCTGGCTTCTGCGTCCTCGCTCTCTATCCTTAGTACAAAACCTATATTCATTTATGATGTAGCCCTTAAACCGTTTTGCGACTTTTTGTGGACCGTATGCAAGCCATGTAATCTGATCAGAAATCGAAGTACGTGAATCTCGCAACCTTTGAACCTATTTCAAGACAAAATATGATTAATATATACATAACTATATATCAAAACATAACTAATTAATGTGTTGCCTGGAAATCAAAAGGTAAGACTTACGTAACCCCTAAACCATTCAACAAACTGCTCGCTGTGCTTTTTCTGGAGTTCGTGGGGGGACTTTCGAAGTCTTGGATGTGTCATTTTAATTAAATTCATGTGCTGCCTGCAAAGAACAAATCATTTCCCACTAATTTTAAGTTCAAAGAAACTACAATAAAATAACAAAATATATGATAATTGTGTCTTACTCTGTATATTTTCTGACTTCATCGCAGTTGAACAACACATAACGATGTGTCTGTTGCCATTCTAATTCACTTAGAGCGAATGGCTCTGCACCACCTATCACACTTTCATCGTCATTCCTCACCGGCCTGTTCAATCTCGATTCCATATTATTTAGGTATCTTGAGCAGAATGTCAAGCATTCTTCCGCCAAGTACCCTTCTGCAATACAACCCTCTGGTCGAGCCCGATTGCGCACATAAGACTTCAGTGTATATAGGTACCTATTTGAATTAAATTTTCGTAAAGACAAGGAAAAAACTATAACAATATTTTAACATCTAAAAAATTATAATTTAATGGCATACCTTTCGATGGGATACATCCACCGAAATTGTACAGGTCCACCTAGCCTTGCCTCTGCCGCTAGATGTATAGGCAAGTGCACCATAACATCAAAAAATGACGGCGGGAAAATTCTCTCTAAATGACAAAGCGTAAGTGTAATTTTGTCCTCTAACCGTCTCAAATCCTCGACCTGACAAACTTTGGAACACAATGTCATAAAGAAGTTACTCAATTCGATTAGGACTGAAGTTACATTCTTCGGCAATGCCTTCCTCACAGCCAGTGGTAGGAATTGTTGCATTATGACATGACAGTCGTGACTCTTTAGTCCATAAATTTTACGCTCTTTGATATTGACATGCCTACCAATATTTGACGAGTAACCATCTGGAACCTTCACACTCTTCAAACACTTTGCAAAATAGTTCTTTCTCATTCTTGTCCATTGAAAAGTATGCAGAGGGCAGATAAACTTTGCTTGTGCCAGGTTGCAACTGAGGGTGAAGTGCACGTCTCACGCCCATATCAACCAAGTCTAACCGAGCTTTTAAGCCATCCTTGGATTTCCCTTCCAAACCCAACAAAGTCCCGAGCACATTGTCGCACACATTTTTCTCGATATGCATTACATCAAGATTGTGTCTCAACAAATTATGCTCCCAATATGGCAACTCGAAGAATATACTCGTCTTCTTCCAATTATACGGTATATCCACCTGGTCCATCTGCCTTGGTCGTTTGTTCCCAGTCTGCTTTCCAAGGGAGAAGGTAATACCCTCCAATTGACGTAACACATCGGACCCAGACATTGTAGTTGGCGCACAACCGGACTCTACGGTGCCATCAAAAGAAAATCTATTTTTTCGGAACCTATGATCCGCTGGTAAGAAACGACGGTGCCCCATGTAGCAATGCTTTCTGCTTTTAGACAAGTATAAGTGGCAAGTGTCCTTGTGGCATGAAGGGCATGCCAACTTTCCTTTCGTGCTCCAACCTGACAACATGGCATACCCTGAGAAGTCGCTAATTGTCCAGAGTAATGCCGCACGCATGACAAATGTCTCCTTTTTCGACGCATCATAAGTTGACAACCCATTCTCCCACAAGTCCTTCAACTCCTCGACTAGGGGCCTCATGTAGACATCAATGACATTTCCTGGCCCGGAGGGATCCGGAATAAGCAAGGACAGAATGAAGTTCGGCTGCTTCATACACAACCACGGTGGTAAGTTGTATGGAATAAGAACAACAGGCCATGTGCTGTGAGCAATACTCATCGTCCTAAATGGGTTGAAGCCATCACTCGCCAACCCAAGCCTGACATTGCGCGGCTCTGAAGCGAACAAATGATACTTTTTATCTAAAATTTCCCAAGCCGGTGAGTCTGCAGGATGCCTTAACCTACCATCCTTAGTTCGATCCTCATCATGCCATCTCATTTCAGAAGCAGTCTTGGATGACATAAATAATCTTTGTAACCTGGTTTCAACGGGAAGTGACGCAAAATCTTCGCTGGAATTTTCTTATTTTGTCTCTTGATTGATCATCCACTGTCATCCATCTTGATGCACCACAGATGTCACATACTTGCTTGTTTGCAGAATTTTTCCAATACAGCATGCAATCATTGGGACATGCATCGATTCTGTCATAATTAAGCCCCAAGTTGGACATCACCTTTTTTGTCTGAAAGTAAGTATCAGGTAGTGTAGACCCCTCGGGGAGTACCTCCCTCAATAACTCAAGCAATAAAGTGAATGATTTGTTGCTCCATCCACTAAGACACTTAATCTGGTACAATCTTACGATGAAGACAACTTCGTGTGATTCGAACATCCTGGATACAAAGGTTGTCCCGCATCCCTTACCAATTGGAAAAATCTATCAGACTCAGTATTAGGATCCCGACTACTAGTACCCTCATCTTCATTTGGTATCCTGAACAAATCGTGCACCAAATCCTCCATCTCATTATGTCTGTCTTGCACGATAGGACTTGAGTCACTGGCCCAACGGATGTGTGTTGTAATATGTCTTCCCCATGATAAAACCAGATTTTATAATTCAGGTCGAATCCATAACAGATCATATGGTCGTACGCTATACCTCTCTCTTGATAAACGACATTGTTGCATTTGGGACATGGACACCTTATACCACCATTGTTATCAGTTGCTCCACGAGCTAATGCAAACTCTATAAAATGCTTCACTCCTTCTATATATTCCTTTTGACACCCTATTTCGTACAAAAAATGCATTCACAATTGCTTAAGTACTAACACTTTATCAATCGATGCTTAATAAAAACTTTTAGACATCAAAACTACCTTGACATTCCAATCCAACTCCTATCCATGAGGTATAAGATTACTGTTTTATAGAACCTTCTTCGTTAGCTATTCTGAGAAATAGAAAAAATATACCACATTAGTCAATTACAATAACACATGTGTCAACTAACTTACCGTCTACACAATATGTATGCATGCATGCTTCCTATCGTCAACAACTCCTCTTCTAATGGGTGGGGTGTTCCTATCCCATTCAAGAATGCATAATCCCCAAAAGTCACCAGCTCAAGTACTTTGATCCATTTCAAGGAAATTTCGGCAGCATTTCCCTATGGTTCTCCAAGTACACGACTTAGACTAGGGGCAAGCAAGCCACGTCGTCTAAATATGTGCCCAGAGAACAAGAGAAACGGCTGACTCCAATTTCCTCAATCTAGAAAAATCATGAGCAATTGACTGTACTGGAGATTATGCATTCTCAAACTATCCAACCGGACAATTCAAGAATCATATACAGACAAATACACTTTATCACAAACAAGACCGAAAAGTTGTTAAACTGCATTCAGTCCTACTAGAGAACTAAATGTCATATTTACAATTGATCCGTCCAAATAGGTGATAACAAAAATGCATTTGTCACACAATGATTCTTGAACGGGAGATCTATGGTTCAATGCATGCATGTGTATGAAATTAAGCTAATACAAAAATCCAACCATCATAAATACAAAGTTTAAACACCCCTAACCAGTTTAAACAGTTAACATAGATACTCTTTGATGTGGCCAGTATTATGAACACAACTACCAGAACTTACATGCCCGAATATCGGAATATCAAGGATAGAGAACTAAACAACATATTTACAAACTGATCCGTCCAAATAGGTGATAACAAAAATGCACTTATCAGACAATGGTTCTTGAACGGGATATCTATGGTTCAATGCATGCATGTGTATGAACTTAAACCAATACAGAAATCCAACCATCATAAACACAAAGTTTAAACACCTCTAACCAGTTTTAAACAGTTAACATATATCGATACTCTTGATATGCTCACTATTATGAACACAACTACTAGAACTTACATGTCTGAATCTCGAGTTCCAAGGATAGAGAACAAAGCGAAGCGAGTCTTTTATCTGGGCTTAAAGTTTATGAGCATTCCTTATCTGTGGCCGAAATATCCTTGCATCCGAGACATATGAAGCAAATGACTACTACATTACTTCCCTGATGTTTTTTATCTGTCTCTCATACAGATGAACTTGTATTCATTATATCGTGCTATAGGAGAAATGTCTATAGATTCGTAATACTTTTGCTAACTTCAGCTATGTACATCTGTGTACATTGTTATTATATATTGCGTTGAATCTTAATTTCGTCATTTTCTCCAAGGCTCAATACTATCAGGATCTGGGAAGTGTATGTTTATGGGGTTCAATTTCTTGATAAGGAGACTGGTATAAGATAATCTGGGTGGTTGTTTCCTGGCCCATGCACCAGGATCTAGGAAGACTTTTATGGCCGAAAGGAATCTTGTTAACATGAAGAAAGTTTATGGACCATATAAATGTTTTCCCCATCCTAGCGCATGGACCAGGATACAATCACCTAGATTAACTTAATACCAAGTTCCTTATCAAACAAATTGAAGTCCTCTAGTTGGGACTGGTTAACTTCACGATACTTTTCAATCTCAGCACCAAAAGAAACATACAGTTGAACATCTAAAGAAGTTGGAAAAGTTCAAGAGAAGTTCCATTGGGATTGCGTTGCATATGCATCCACACTTGAAACTTGGTTGTGGATTTGGTTTAAGACCCCCTGAGGTGAGAGGAGCCATGCAGCTGGGGGGTAGTTGGTGCACGCGTTAGTCTCGTAAGTTATGGGGATGGGGATAGTTGAAAGGGAGTATCGAAAGTCTCGGGTATAGGCTCAGGGTCATTTGGACCTCTAAGAGTAGGGTTTTTCAAATCCTCGACCTAGATCTAATAGCTTAGTTCAGTGAGATGTTTTACTATAATGATCATCATGAAGACGAATGGGATTTCGATGGATGTTTACTATCTTACGTTTGTCGCTAGTATACAAATTAGAGAAGAATGGGAAACATGGTTGTTAACAATTAAGAATTACTTATGCAATAAAATTGGAAATGAGAATTGAATATGCAAAAGATATAGCAGGTATTTAGTTATTTTCAAGTTAGAATTAATAATTATAGAGATATATATTATTAAACATTTTAACCATAATATTAAGAAACGTAGAATCAACAATCAGAGTCCAACATAGTTATTGCAGTAAGGGTACTTAGAGATAAAAAAGTTCTTTGAAAAAATTGTGAAGCATAATTAAGGGTAATTATTTTTTCTCTAGTTTTCGGGTGGTAAGGTACTCTAGAGATACTTTCGCACGTCTTGGGTTTCCCTAACGGGAGTAGTTGCCGACTTTGATGATGTGCCAAGATAGTTACAAACCAACAGAGAAACCCCATCTTTGACAATACCAAAACCCCAAAATAATTATGAAAAGAGAGGTCTTACCATGACTGGAGAGGTGGAGCCACTGGGAGAGCGTAGAGGGGCTAACAGAAGAGGGCGCCGGGACACGGACAGGTGGCAAGGAACTTCTACGGCTATAAAAACGGGGATTGAGAAGAATGGGAGAGATTTGTAAAATCAGCATTTTACAAAAATCAGATTTGGTAAAAGTTAAATACCCTAAAAAAAAATCCAAAAATCATGATTTTACAAAAGTAAAAAAAAGCATAAACTAAAAATTAACCCAAAAAGGACATTTACTCTAAGTTAAATATTAATCTAACCAGATTTGATACAAAATACGCCTACATAGAACTAACCAAAACAAAAACAAAATGAATAAAAGCTACAATAAACCAAACCAAAACAGATTGGACTACTCTAATATAACACTAAAATCCAAGCTTAAAACATCAGGTTGCTAATTTACGGTAACAACCGTAAAAATGAGATTTACATAGGGGTGAGGTTTTAAGATAATCTGTGTTAAGAGTAGCTCTTATGCGGACAGGGTCTGTAGAAGACGCAAGCTAGTAAGATGCAATGGCGGTGCACGTAAACTATATAACGATTAATTCTAATAAAAATTCGCCAGGGGATTTCAATAAAAAAATACATAAATTCAGATGGAAGTGAGTATGAATGATTGATGTTAGAAGGAGGTGCCTCGGGGGAACAACCACCACACACCACACCAAACCTTAGCATTAGAGTAGTTTTTCTTTTCAATAATTAATATTGTGTCAAATACCTACATAACCCATCACGCTACCACCGGTTAATCTCTTTCCCAAAACCAGAGTAGCACTTCGTGCGATTATTAACAACCTCGCTTGTGACAGCCGCAAGTGAGAATGCGGGCAACACGACGCATCAACATGCGCGCTCCCACAACCATCTGTGAGTTACTCGCGTTTGCGTTCTATTTCTCTTCTCGCATCTCTTGTCAGTAGTTTAAGTATTTTCATTGGTTAGGAGTTTGCACTTAAGTTGTAGGAATCGCCGCCGCCACTTCTAGTTACGTGGTCACATGGCACGAACGACCACAACCATGCTCTTGATGCACACCAATTAGAAAGTGTGTTTGTGCAATATAATACATCTGAATCTGCGTATTAGTTGATGAATGAATTGGGAGAGGAAAATCTGGTGTGATAAATCATGTAATTTAAGAAATTAAGGCATACCTGCATACGTGCACCTGGACTTTATCGTTAGTGAAGCCCTATCGGACTACCTGGAACACTAATTTTGAATAGATTGAAGATTCTAAGTTTCAAAATATGAGGAAAATTTTGAGTTAATACCTCTCTAGTAGGCACTGGCCCGACACTGTCCATGGTTCACTAATGAGATATTGCAGCAAAAAATTAGTAACATTGGATGGTCCTGACCATGATAATTAGACAACCTAGAAAGAAGACCCCAAAATGTGACAACATTAGGTCCTCAAGATTCCGGAGTCGTATTTCTTTCTCTTTTTTCTTGCTAATATATATTATTTCTATATTTTTAATTTTCTGTGGTTAAATAGAGCATTCACAAGCAACGAAGATCCGATCGAAGAGGGACCCAGGGACTTCTCAATCCTTGACGAGAACGAAAACGTATGGTGGTTAGTTTCTCATGACCTTCTCAAAGGATAAAAAAGGTCCAACAACCTGTAGATGGAATAATTGTAAAGATTTGAAATGAAAAATTCTCTTTTATGTTAGAGAATGTCTTTACATGGATGTTCTCATTATGTTTATTTGTTCAGTGTTACAAAGGCTAGTAGAGAATGATTTTTGAGCTGATAAAGAGAGGTCAAGGCATAATGAGAAAGGATTGTGATAACCGAGACTTAGTTAGATAAGGAAAGATTTCAACGATTGGTCAAGATAATACAGGAGCTCGATTATTACGCGGAAAAAGATGATGATTTTGAAGATTTGACGAGTTGATCAAAGCCTACCAAAAGTAAACTTGTGAGAGGTCAATCAACCTAAGCTGGATCATGTTTAACAGAGGAGATACTCAAACTTGGCAATTAAAACCCATTCAGATACATTAACGAATCTGCATAAATCTCTAAGGAATCTCAAGTTCCACTCCCTCCAAAGTAAGTTGAAATCTAACAAGGAATACCCACAAATAATAAGCCCTAGCAGGTAAACGGTATGTATAGAGCAATAGTGACCCAAATACATTAAAAAAAAAAATCCACAAACTGAAAAACAGTTTATTAAACAGGCCCTATCTCCCATTCACAAATGGTCATCATCCGCCCAACTTTTGATCCTAATGATAATCAGTTCCACACTCCCAGTAACAGCCAAACACGATGGCAATTACAGGCACAATAACCTAAATTTTTTTATAAAAAAAAACCAATCATATAAAATAAAACCTAATAAACCCTCACCGGAATGATACGAGATTCGGGGATGGGGTTGGAAAATTGGCAGGGGCTTTGAATAGGGAGGATGGTGCGATTCGCTCTCAAGGGTGATGCGAATGTGAATAATCTCAAAATTCTCAGAAATCTCAAAGAAAAACATTACAGAGATAAAGATTGATTTGAAAGCATGCAAATCCTTAATTATCAAAAAAATTATAAGGCTTAAGAAGTAAAAATTTCTCGGGCTTATAGTCGAAACTGAACAATGAAAAAAAAAAAACTTAGGAATGATACACGAAAAAGGAGGCAAAAAACACAGGAACCATCACCAAAAGCACAAGAACGGCATACCTTATATAACAAACAGAATAGAAAAATCACACTCTATTAATTAGGTTTCATAATAGAACACTTAATACAGACAAAAAAAAAACAACCTAATGTACAAAACAACAAAATAAAATAAATAAAAATAGGACCAATTTTATATGAATTAAACAGAAAGGAAAACTAGAAAGAAACAATCATAAACAGAGTTAAAATTGGGCATATAAAGTTCTGATAGAAAAATAGAAAAGAAAGCAACAGATAAAGAAAGATAAGTTGGAACCAAAGGGTTCATCTTAGAACATCAAATTAAAACAGAAACCAAGGATCTTCTGCAACTCCAACTAAAAATAGAAACGAGGCTTTCAAAGCATCCTAATAACAAAAACCCCAACCTTCAGAAACCCATGAATTTCAAGCAGCATGCAGCATTTAAATTACTAAACAAAAGAAAAACAAATAACTGAAATCCCCACCCACCTTCAGAAACACCAAAATTCCACGAAATGCCACCATCCCCAACCCAAATTCCAATAAAATGTTTAAAAAATCAAAGGACACACATAAGGAACACCAAACATTGGAAGACAAAAAACCGCAAGAAACCCACAAAAAATAAACCCAAGTGATCCAGCCAAAATTTAACCTGGCAGGGATGTGGGCTTCGAGCTTCGAGGATGAGAGGAAACGGAGAGTGTGTAGGGAGCAGGAGAGCCGAGACCGGGAGCACCGAAGCAAAGCAACACGGAGAAGGTGACCGGAGCAACGCAAGAGAAGGTGGCCAGGGCGAGAGCACGACAGGGAGCACGAAAAAAGGAGGAGAGGAAGAGGAGGGAGAAGAAAAAAAGGTGGGGCCCTAAATCCCCAAAATAGAGATTCTTACAGCCATTTAAAAAAACGACGGTTAGACCATAAAAAACGCCACCATCCTTTGGACGGAAATATTTTCGCGGAACACCCATCTATAACGGCGTATTGTAAAAATCACCGTTAATAATGTATACCTGGCGTTTTGCATATAACGCGCTATATAATGTCTCTTAGTGGTGTTTACAATAAACGCCGTAATAGTAATTTACCGTCGTTTTTTCTCTAAAAGCCGTTATTTGTTCGCACTATACACTTAAATTTTGTAGTGAATTATTACCCTGGAATCCTAGACGCAGATTCCCAAACTCTTGAACTCTTCGATCATTTCCATCGCTCTGCACTCATAATGCTAAGATCCAACGGTCATTTCTACTCAGGCACGCAACACGTTACCCTTACCAGGATTGATACTGGAGACCTACGTATAGAAATTTCAAGAATTCCATCCATCTACGCTGTCGCATATTGAGTTCCGTTTGTAGACTATACTTTAACCTTGGATTCACTATAGGTCCTCACTTTATAATAAAAGATGATGCCTCCCTCAAAATTTTTCGTGCGAACACTACTGCACTAATTCCAGGTCATGGTGGGATTAATCCAGGTATGATTGAAATAACTCTCATAAAATAACTCTAAAACTTTGACTAAGTCACGGGCTATGGATTATGTGGATGTTTGTTTCCCTGTTTCCACCAGTGCTAGGCCTCCCTTAAGCATGAATATAGCAAATTCTGACTGCTCGTTTTGGGGTAATGCCATAACCCGAAAGTCTTTCCAATCCCTAATATAGTGCTCCACCTTTCAACGGATCTGTGGCACCCTGAGTAGAAGCTGACGGTGCCAAGTCTTTGGAATCTCAAGTATTGTCGGCATGACCCATGTTCTGGTATGTACGAGCTAGGACGAATACCATGCCATTCATTCGGTTAATTATAGGGTTTAATGTTGTTGAATTAATAGCTAGTAGCCGAGATGGCTTCACAGGCGCCGGCCAAAGTAATTCCGGCGCTATCGGAAATGGGGGGCATGGTGTTCTATAATTATAACTAGTGAACGCAGTTATAATGTAAGAAATAAAAGAAATGTACTCAAGAGTCAATGTAGTCAAAAGAAACATTCTACGTAAGTTAAGCTGCCTCTAAGGGCGAACCAACCGCCCCCGCCACACACGGAACAGTATAGTATCCGAGCACCACGCAGAGTATACAACATACCACCCGTAGATGTAATTTACACATACAAAAGGATCTCGGATGGAAAGACACGATAGAGGCATTTTTCCTCAAAACAGTTATACTCCAAAACGGCCAAACCGATACAGATGCCCCACGCTCTTCCCATATATCCTTATACTCCGTAATTTCCCAAACCTTTATTTGTGAGAATGCTACACTATCCTCCTGCGGTGCTTGATCCTCTGTATAGGTCTAGCCTCTCTTAATCGCCAATCAATATCGATTCTTCTAAGGGATTAGAGTAATTGCTCGTGCAGGTCAATCCCTTGGGAGTGGTCGTACAACCTTTAGGTGTACGTGCGGTAAGATGCCCAGACAGCAATTAAGTTTTCTTTGAGGTCACGACACTCAAACAGAGCTATCTCCTCTTTGGGGAATTCGGTGGGCTTGCCATTCTGCACATGCAAATATTCCAAATCAATGTGTGAATTGGAAACATGCCATGTACAACAATCACTTCAAACTAGGAAATCGAGTTAATCTCAAGGGATCACAATCCAACGGTTCTTAGGGGTAGGTCACGTACGATTTTGTATTATGGTTATTGCTTATTTGCTCTGATACCAATTGGACACCTTGAAACCTGAGCCTACCGGAAGTAGTGTCTCCGACGAGAGCGTGCCAGGGCGTAATACCAGCCTGAAGCGGAAGGACGTTTGAACCGCAAAAAATG
Source organism: Tetracentron sinense (assembly GCA_015143295.1). Lineage (NCBI taxonomy): Eukaryota > Viridiplantae > Streptophyta > Magnoliopsida > Trochodendrales > Trochodendraceae > Tetracentron > Tetracentron sinense. The sequence continues at coordinate 61,737 of JABCRI010001372.1, forward strand.
CGCTGAAAATTAAACTTTACTTACATGGGCACCATAACTCTGCTCATCACAAAGCCACAACCACAGAACAATACCTGTAACGTTATGTACTTGTGACTGTTTTACAAAAACGGGGTATAGGCGCCACTAAACGCGCCGGGAAAGTCCTACCGACGAAGATCAAAAGTACAAGGTGCACGGTATCACCGTGACTATACTCGTGCGACATCTAGTATATGGCCATGAAACGTTCCAGTGAGCTATGAAGACACAGATAAAAAAAAACCACAATCCCTTTATACTATCTTCAACATTATTGCAACGCATCAATAAAACACCTAATTATACATATGCCGGTATGATACATTTAGAAAAATCAGATAAGTTATATTT